>VZTV01073536.1:16663-28340 GCA_013400875.1 Anhinga rufa | reverse complement strand
GTTTAGCCTGGAGAAGAGGAGGCTGAGGGGAGACCTTATCGCTCTCTACCTGAAAGGAGGCTGTAGCGAGGTGGGGGTTGGTCTCTTCTCCTAAGTTACTAGCGACAGAATGAGAGGAAATGGCCTCAAGCTGCGCCAGGGGACGTTTAGACTGGATATTAGGAAATATTACTTCACGGGAAGGGTTGTCAGGGGTTGGAACAGGCTGCCCAGGGAAGTGGTTGAATTACCATCCCTGGAGGTATTTGAAAGACAGTTGGATGTGGTGCTTAGGGGCATGGTTTAGTGGGGAACTGGCAGCGTTCGGTTTACAGTTGGACTCAATGATCTTAAAAGTCTTTTCCAACCTATATGATTCTGTGTAAGTTTCTGTATATGTTTTAAACCTTCCATGTAAACCATCATCAAACATGATTATATAAGCACAGACTTGGTCAAAATCATGCTTGCGCACAAATGCCTCACAACCATTCAAACGACTTATGTGTAGTTATAGAAAATCCAGTGGTAGGAATACTCACTCTGTGGTAACGTTTTGCAAAGAATATGAGTGACTGAAAAACCTAAGTCTCATTTGTGAAAATAAATAAGGCAGACCTCACATGGCTGAACCTCCTGCAGAGCCAGTTCAAAGCCCTTTGTTGGTGTAAATAAAGTTCAATTTTGCCGTCTCATGAAGAAGCAACAAGGATGGGTGCTCACTGCCTGGGGATGGGCAAGCCGAGGGCAGAACTGGAGCTGGGAGAGCTGCCATCCTCAGGGTTGCCTTATGATGCCAGGGGAGTGGGAGGAGGATGGATGGCAGTTACTGCTCCCAGGGAGACGATGCACACCCGGGCATAGCCACTGGCTCACACACCTTGGCCCACATGCTTGGCAGTAGCAGGCAGCTCAGAGTCTCCGTGGCTGTGGCACAGAAAAGTAGGCAGAGCAACAGTGACTGTTTTGCTGCCACCAGCAGTCTGCTGCCATAGGCAACTGCCTGCTTTAGCTGTGCTTGAAGCTGGCACTAGTCGCGCTGGCCTTGAATAAAGCTTAGGCTCAGGGTTCTTGGCTGCTTTGGAAATTGTTAGCCTGTATTTTTCTTTCAGCTGTGACAGACAAGGGGACAGTGGGGCATGGGAGCGAGGAAAACCAATGTAACTGAAGTTGCCCAAAAGTTTTGATTCAATATACAAGAAAGTGCTATGGGAAGGTAGAAACACCTGCTTAGAGATTCAGTCTAGCAACATCAGAAGTCCTCTGTTGGGCGTTTTAATAGAAAATCTCAATGAAAAGAGAAAAATGGAAAAGTAATTTAATCAAAAAATTCAGTGAAACAATTTGAGTTTTGCTTATTGATTATTGCAAACAAAACTATTTTATCCCAGAAACACAATAGTCTGGTTGACAATAAAATAAAAAGTTTGAGTTTGAAGTGCCATTGTGGTGTCTTATGGGAATGACAGTATGAAATGTCTCGTGCTCCTATTTCACATTACCTCCTGGGGTCTTCAGGTCACCTGCCTGTCCCATGAGACACACTGGGGTCAATCAGAGAGATTCCATCACCATTGCAGCTGTGTGCCACAGCCATCATGAGCCATCATGTCTGGCAGGGGTGCTTGGCTCTTAAGGGAAATGAGACAGCCTCCTGCATCCTCACAAAAAGGAAAGCGAATGGAAAAGACAGGGGCGGAGATACATTGATAGCGACAGGCATGTGTGATCCTTCCAGGTAAGATCTTTAGAGCTGGAGGCTCTCACTGAGGAATGAGTTTGCAGCCAAATACTGACCCCACTAAACTGGGACCATCAACAAGCCTCTGAAAATAGCAGTGGTAACCCAAAGCCTAAATAATAGCTTATGGTTGAAGTCATTAAAGATAAGCCAACATGACTATCAACAAACCTTACAAGCCAGGGGTATTTAAGGAACAACTTGTTGTTGTTTCACCCAAAAGAATCATCAGAATTGGCAGGGTTAGATAGAAGTAGTTCTTTCACATAGTGTTTAAATACATTTATATCTTCTTATAAGAAGGTGTTCGGGTCAGGAGTAGAAATAGATTCAGAAAGGGAATATACAGTTCACCACTGGTGACGATGCAACATTATAGTCTGTCTGTGAGTTTTGAATTTCCTTATCTGCTAATGACTGGGAGTTGGGAGGATGTGCTTAGAAAAGATTGCTCACTGCTTGCTCTGTTCCTTGTGCTCTTCCCTCGGTATTTACAACTGGCCATGCTGAAAACGTAAAAATGAACAAGGCAATCTTACTACCAATGTCGAGGTGTCACTTTTTAGGTTCTGTCCTACCACACAGCAGGACACCAGCACTCAACCACATGTGCTGTCTTACACTGTAGTGAAAATGTCATCCAGCATCAGCTCAGCCAAATGCATCCAACTGCTATTAAGAAATGCAGTGATGTTCCCAATAATTCCTGTCTCAACTCTCATCAAGAAATAACTATAATTTCTCCCCAAATCAAAACATAGTCTGCTCAACAGGGAGCTAATAAAAGAAGTCCAATTCTGAGGAGAAGAATGACAGGGAAATTTTTAGGCACATAAATTATTAATATAAAAAAGACGTTGTTCCAAAATAGCCCAAGCTGCTAATACATAGTTTGGAGTTACTTTCTGGACAACAACCAAAGCAGCCTGTCTAGGAAGGGATTGAAAAACTCATACTTTCATTAAAGTCATGAGTAAGAAAGACTTATGCCAGAGACTGCAGCAGTCTTGTTACCTTTTTCTGTGTGAAGCTGTGCAGAAAAGAAATATCCACTTAGATACTGAATAAGTAGTCAAACTAGAACCAGATTTCTTCTCAAAAAATAGTTTTCTGCCTATGCAGACAATCACTCATCTCAACAACCTACAATCATAAAAGAAGATAGATTACATCAGGCATGCTAAAATATCTCCAAATAAGCAATTCCTACTGTTACTGGTCCTCAAAAAAGCACACAGATGATTTGTTGCTGGCTGCCCATTATTGGAGCTACTTCGATTCACAGATGTCCAGAGCAGAGACATGTCTAATGAAAACAGACTGACATTCCCAAACCGATGCCTCTATCTCAAGTTTCTGTTTAGTCTCATGCAAAAACCTACATGCAGTAAGAGGATTAAATTTCCAATCCCCGTATCAAAGCATATGGGACAAAATAATCCCAAACTTCCTTTTCCCACATTCCCATGCTGAGAGTCATGACCAGCCTATAAGGAGAGGACAGAGAGGAGCTGCCATGACTCAAGAACTAGCTTTACCCTGCTCTCCCTATGAAAGCACAACCCTCACCACTAAATTCACCACTGTTTTTTTTTTCCAGCAATGTTCACCAAGTCAGTCAGTGCTGCAGCACCTTTTCAATGTAAAGCCCTAAGAAGCTGCAGAGTCAACTTCTGTTTTACAGCTAAGCAAAGGGACTCAGAAACCATGGTGCTGTGCTCACAGACTGTAGTGAGCACCAACACCCCAGATACCTTTGGAGCTTGCTGGGATCTGATTTGGCCCTAGATGGCCCATCTTAATCTATTACCATGGAAACCACCACATTCCTGGGCACAAGGCCACCTTTTCCTAGGACAGTCTGGGTTTTTTTTCAGCTCAACTAGAAGTGATTATTCCCACAACAAAAGCAGGTAATAGTGATGAAACACTGGCACGGGTTGTCCAGAGAGGTGGTCGATGCCCCATCCCTAGAGACATCCAAGGTCAGGCTGGACGGGGCTCTGAGCAACCTGCTCTAGTTGGGGACGTCCCTGCTCACTGCAGGGGGGTTGGAGTAGATGGCCTCTAAAGGTCCCTTCCAACCCAAACCATTCTGTGGTTCTATGATTCTATGAATATTCTAAGTAACAACATAAAGACTATAAACAGATTCCTCTCTCCTGTATTTCAAGGAAGCCTTCTGAGATTTATTGGCTGTTGTCAAGACAAAAAAAAAAAGAGTGGGCTTGCTGAGACATTGATGCCTTGTAGGACTATTGACCTTACTATTTCTCACCAGATATGAGACAAGAGGGATATTAAAGATGATAATTTCTAATAGTAGCTACAGGGAAATGTACAACAGAATAAAGAATACCCTGTACAGTAATATACTTCATAGCCATTTTGTCGGCAAGGCTGAGTTTGTCAACATAACAACTGCCTTGCTCACACAGAGACGTGCCATATGTTTTTTACAACCAATTATCTTCTCCACAGCTAGAACACGTTCCCCTACTAAGCCAAAACCTGCAGCTCCTTGTCCCCATCAAAGTCTCTGAACATGCAGCACTCTGACAATTTTGTCTCCCAGGGCCAGATATCTTTGCTCAAGGGACTAGAAAAACCCCAGACAGCACCTATGAAACCCACCAAATCAAACACATCTGAAAGGAGGGAAGGGGAGAAAGAGCTACCATCTCCTCAGAAAGAACCACTAAGAAGAAAAGCAAAGCGAGGCAGTGCATTCCCATCCTGCAGCTTCCAGCCAGAGCATGCCATGAATGCCGTGACAAGGGAGCAGCCACCCACATGGAGGACTGGGCTTAGCATCAAACTCCGCATTATCTGGCACTCCCATGCCATCAGGACATGCCAGTCCCACTGGGCTACTGGTCAGCTGGAGACAAAAGCACTCTCTATCAAGAAATAGCCAGAAGGCTCCTTTTGTTTCTGTTTTGGAATCAAGCCTAATTTTAAAGACTCCAAATCTGCTGCAAAATTGAACTATTGCTTTCATGACAGCCACAATTAGGGCTGCGGCGTGGCACAGAGATACCCAAGTTGAAAGTATTCTGCTTTAGAGAGAGAAAGACCTTCTTCCAGAAATTTTTAAAAAAAAAAAAACAAAAGGCAAACAAATCCTAATTTTGAAACAGGATTGCAGGTTCATTTGCTATCATCACTGAAAGAGAAACATAAACACACGTATACACACCAAGGTTGAGACAAAGAGTGAGGAAGCAAATCCTTTTCCCTGTATTCTCCACACCTAGCCCCTGAGAGTCAGTAATAAGCACCCTTGGGACGGCAGTAATGGTGAAAGAGAATGGTCTCAAGTAACACTATAACCACAGTGCGCTGAAGGGGGCATTGGCGGCTCATATAAGATGAATGCAGGGTGCCGAGCAGACCACACAAGGGATGAAGTGCCACCCAGCACACCGCAGAGGAGAGCTTTGTCTGAGCTACCTGCTGTAATGACAAGTTGCAATTTATTGCAAGTCTTGCCTGGCTTAAAAAGGCTAGGAGCTTTGTCACTGAAGTCAACAGGAGTGAGAGCAGCTCCAGGGAGACACAGCAGTGAAATCCTGTCGTCACAGGGTCACCACAGAGAGATGTCAAGCATAAACCTTATGAGTGTGGCTGCCATCTTCTGAACTGCTCTTCTGCAGGTGCTCAGAGGAAGGCAGTTTGCTCCAAAGAGTAAGCAAGGCTGGAGCTAAAAAAAGATAGATCCAACTGCTAATACAAACCAAGCTGAAAGGCCAAGGGTTACTTTTTGATTTGTATTCTCTGCACTGATCTGTGACCCACTCTGACCTCTCCGTCTGACCCCTCACCTCTGGCAGTCGGGTGGAGAATTAGTCACTCTAAGTAAGGACACAGACCCCGGGGCTGTGGTCCGTGCTGGCTTCCTTAGTATCAGGGCACTGTAATTCCCTGCAGCATGTGCTTCAGGTCATGGTGCTCCTCTCGTTGGTCATCCATCTTCCCTGGTTCCTCAGCAGAAAGGCAACTCGCTGAACGGTGCTTATGTCAGAAGTGTTCTTGTCATATGCTAGGTAGGTAGGTTGTCCTAAGTTGGCTGCCTGCTATTGCCTCATTTTTCCTAATGGGCGGCAGACGGCGAGTCAAGCTTTGCAAGTATGCTTCTCCAGTAACACGGCTGAAAGGGTCCATGAGTCGCTTAGGGTATGCAGAGCTCCACAAGTTTTGTTCTCTATTATGACTGAGCCTTGGCTGGACCAAACACAGCTGGGACCATATGACTGACTTCTCACTAAACGAGAAGTTAATCTCATCAGAGGGCTCAGTCAACAAATGCTGACTGCATTTCCTCAGGGTCTGCCATGGTCCTATGGGAGGGACAACAGGGACACAGAATTGAAATGGATGGCTTGCTCCCACTGCGGCCTCTCCAGATTTGCAATTCAATTCAATGAAAGATGGAGCAGGCTGCTGAGCAGCCTTTGAAAGGGTCAGGGGTTTCAGAAGCAGCAGGAGGGAAATGAAGGCAGGGTACCAGCAGGAGAAGAGCCAGCATTATTCTTCTTCATTCCAGAGTGAACGCTCTGCTCCTGGGGCAGGAGAAAGAGCACCTCTCTGATTGAATTACCAGCAGGACCAGAAGAATGAGCAAGCGCTGGATGGCTGACACCCATATCATTTAGCAGGCATACACGTGACTCAGACCAGGGGGAGCAGCAGCTTACAGTCAGAAAGCATTTGCCCAGGATACTGAAAATAACTTTTCTTCACTTGTGTCCACACCTATGTTCTACCACCTTCAAAGCACCCACAGCTTTCCACGTTACAGCCAAAGACAGAGCCAGTGTGTTATACCAAAGCGTGAGGGAGATTTGAGTTTTTGTATGAGTTGCAAGGGGCTGCAGAGACCCAGAAATGCATAGTGAACTGTGCTAGGAGATCACTGTGACTTACCCCTTTGCCTGTAATCCCTTGAGAGGATGACATATTGCTATAGACAGCACTCCCTAATTGCTGAGTGGCTAGCATGAATTACAACACTATGATGACCTATGATGAGGGGATGTTTAGACTGGCTATTAGGAAAATTTTCTTTACTGGAAGAGCGGTCGGGCACTGGAACAGGCTGCCCAGAGAGGTGGTGGAGTCACCATCCCTGGAAGTGTTCAAAAAACATGCAGATGTGGCACTTCAGGACGTGGTTTAGGAGGCCTGGGGGTGTTGGGCTGGCGGTTGGACTTGATCCTAGAGGTCTTTTCCAGCTTTAATGATTCTATGATTCTATGATGAGAACAATCTAGTCAGACAGAAGAGGACCTGAAAAGCTAGTGGAGAAAACACCCTGATTTAACCACTAAAATGTACAAAATTATTAGTAAGCAAGTTCTCCTCCTTGAAGTTTCAATTTGTCTTCCTTGCTGAAGTTAAGATGATGCCAGTCACAAGAAGTCACAGTTATCTAATACAGTGTGTCACATTAGCTTGCAGTACAGTCCTGTCCCATACCCATGATGACAGAGCCAGAGCTGTAGGCTGTCAGCACCAGGCATGTGCTAAATTGTACAATGAGGTCTTTTAAAATCATAGACTTTAGTTCAGCTATGTATCTCTGGATCAGACAGGGCAGTTGCTGGATGTGGCTCCTTGCCTGCTGTTGGGAAGGACATCAGGCAAGATGATACAGACACATCTATCCAGCCTTCAGAACTGAATCTTCCACAGGTCCATTTCTTTCTCACTCCTTATTTCCCTCTCTTTCTTTTTTGTCTGACAGGACTTGCTACTGTCCAGTATCTTTGCACTGTGTGTCTTCAGCTAGCATTGCATGCATCTCTATCCCACGAGCCATTCTCAGGGCAAACTGGTGGCGACAGAAGCAATGCTCTTATGTCCCAGCTCCCATTTTACAGTAGCAGCCCATTCCAGGAGAATACATAGGAGGCTAAAGGGGGAGCTTCACCCCAAACTTCGGCATAAGAGAGGGAGCTGCAGAATGCAACACTGAAGCTTCTATGGTAAATACTTCATGCTATAGCAGGTATAAACACAAAATGTTTTCAGAAAAGGAGGAAAGGAAACATAAGACTTGTTCTTCCCCAGCCGCTTGTTTTTGTAATTCCCCCAGATGGGAGCAGACTTGCACCCAAACACCTACCTGTATTACCCACTCCCACAAGCAAGAATGGTGCACATTTTCTGCCTTTATCTGCAGAGCTTAGCAAGGCAATTTCTTGATTTCTTCACTGCTCCATAGTGTGAGCCTGGAAGCTTCATACAGCAAATTGCAAACAGCGTTGCTTCGAGTTTTACTGACTAAACTGACTAAACTAGTCATTCCATGGAGCTAGGCCTCTCTTAGTCCTACCATCCTTCTACTTAAAGGCCAAGAAGGCCATTATTTCTTTTCTCCTATGCACTGATTCACTCATTTCTAGTGTATTTCATGGCAGTCTCTACCCAAATATTTAGTGGATAGGATTCATCTGTATTGCAAAACCGTTTAAGACAGTCAGCCATCTTTGCCAAAGATGAAGGCCAAAGCCAGGGCCTCCTCCATTCTTCTCTATTCATCAGGATTTAACTCTCATCTTTTCAGAGCATTCTGGCTCAGGCTGCTTCAGCAAAGTGCAAATTCCAGCTGCTCTGATCTCATGGATTCAAAACTCAACTATTTCCATTTTTGCAGCTACATGCTTCCTCTGCTTTGAACTTGCTTTGAACTTTGGGTTTGAACAAACTTAGGAGCTTCCAGTCATAATCAGTGAGATTTCATCTAGGTGAAAAAAAAAAAAAAAAGAAAGAAAGAAAAAAGGTGTTCTCTATGGATCAGACATAAAATCAGCCTTGGGTTCAGTCTGAAAGGTCAGATGAACTTCCTAATGAGCCCTACCTGAGTTTTAAGCTTGTACCAACAGCTGAAACTAGTCAAATTTCACTCCGTTTCAGGTTTAATTTCACATGTGTCATGCACTTCTAGACATCATAATTTTCAACATATATAATTTGATTATTACTCCTGATTTAAAGAGTACATATAAATAGTATCAGAAGAGAAGAAGGTGGTCAGACTGTTAAATCTCTCCTCTGTTACTGAACTTCGACAAAGCCATTTTTTTCCATAGTATGCTGAGGTTATTTCAGTTGGATGTAAAGTAGAAGTCACAGATGTCCATGAGGTAAAGCTGTCTTAGCCGGGCCTTGATCCTGAAGGCTCCCCCGAGTGGAGGGCCCATGGCTGGATGGAGGTCACTGTAGGTGCCCACAAGTGCAGGGCCCACCCCCGGGGCGAGACCTCTGGCCTCGCTGTCTTCTGCCCCATGCAGCAAAACACACTGCGCATCCATCCCGTGAGAGCCTGTGGAGCTACAGAGCTCTGTACGAGTGCCAATGCCTGATATCAGTCTGACCTTATTTTCATGTGGCCACCCAAATGGAAAACAGCACAAGGGCTTGCACTCACAAGGTGAGGGGGCCATGGTTGTCTGATGCCAGCAGCATCCCAACCATCCGCCCTTCCTGGGTGCTGCTATTCTTCCCAGCCCACAAAAGCAGGAGAAGGTCCAAAGCTCGTTTCCCCCACTATTCCTGCCTTGCCTTATGCCACTTTCTAGTACAAAGGCAGGGTGTGAGGTCTCATAGCCCATCATAGTCCCTCTGACAGGTTCAACGAGAGTATTTCTTCTCCTTTCTTTCTGAAGACTGTTGCATGGGATGATGTAAGCTGCATCTATTTAATTTAAACCAGAATGACAGACAGTGAAAAGAAGCTGCTTCTCTGATTTGCTTCAGGCTGAGGGATGGAGAGGGCATGAGCATGACACAAGAAAATGAGGGGCCAAGGCTTAGCCCAGTGCAGCTTCGGTCTTCCTGTCCAGACAATATCTGCAAACCAAGCTGTCTTCTGCTTTGTCCCAACAGATGCACAAAGAGAAGCAGTGTAATCTCTGCCCACAGAGATACTCAGAGCTTGCCTGGATGAGGTCTTGAGCAACCCTATCTGACTGGTCCTGCTTTGAGCAGGAGGTGGGACTAGACACCTCCAGAGGTCCTTTCCCACCTCTTATTCTCCGATTCTCTCCTCTTTCAGGTTGTTTTACTGACATATTTCTGTGCAGGAAAAGAAGTGGAACGCAAAGTGCTCATTATAAACATATAAATACATATAAAGATATTAAAAATAGATACACTCCCCCACATAACAAACTCTAGTCCTTATTAGAGAAGAGAAATGTGAACTCTGCTTTAGTTAAAGCTGTTGCATCTCCTTTCCACTTATACAAATCAGGAAAAAATATTCAACAATGTCTCATGTCTACCTTTTTTCTTTCCAACAATTTTTAGCTAGCTCAAAACAACTCAGATATACCACGGGTCTAGAGTTCAGCTCCAACTCAGATATTATTAGGATCATCTACCACCTAAGAGTTGTGATACAGAAAAGGTGAAGGAATTGGAAAGAAGAACATTCCAATTAAAAATAGGAAGTGTAGAGTACAAAGGGAGATTGTGAAATGCTGACGAGTGAGTACAGGAAAGACAAGCAGAGACTGTCAAATAAGCAGCAGGAATGCAAAGAGATGGAGATTTTAATAAAAAAATACAGTATAACTAAAGCTAGTCAGAAACTATTATTTTTTTTCTCTGGAAACATTTTTACAAAAATATGAATTGCTAGGGTTTGGTTTTTTTTTTTCCTAAAGACTCACTGTAAGAAAAAAGAGCTTTCATCAAACACAAAAACGATTTCCCTACAAACAGAAAAAAAATAGCTTTTTGAGATTTTTCATTCTTTTATTTTTTTTTTTAAGAAAGTGCAAAGGAAAATATTAATTATATAATTATAATTACATCTTCCACTGAATCTTCCACTGAAAAAAGTTTCAGACACCTTATGGAGTAATATGCAAGGCGATGGCAGCCTGGGGCAGCGTGACTATTGTCAAACCATTATCTTTCCAGCATTGCTATTTCACATTGTATTGTAGAAATGTTACATGCACTTAATATTCCTTGGGGGAAAAAGACACACCACAAGCAGATTATTAGGGGAAAATAACTTCATATCTAAAAAGGTAATTGCAGAGATCTACAAAGCTACAAATATGAAATTAACCTCCTCCTTTCCGTTCTTTCCCCCCACCCAAATAATTTCAGTTTTCGCTTGGGTTTTCTACAGCCATTAATGAAATCTTTCTTTCTATGGTACTGCCAAACGAGTTCTTCTATACATAGCAGCAAGGACAAATAATCCATCACCTGGCCCCTCTGCAACTCATGAAATACTCAGCACCAGACAGTCTTACAGTACAAAATGCTGACTTTTAAATTTTTCCTAACATAAGGCTGTAGCTATAGATAATGATATAAAGATTGAAAAAATTCCTGTGGAATATTTGCTAAAGAGCTATTCTGTGAGACGGAATATCTCAGGAAAACCCAGGTCCCAAAACACTGGTTTATCAAAAGCCCCAACTTGTAATGGTTACCAGTCAAGCAAACTGGTGTTACCAGTAGGAGGGGATACATGAAATCAGGATTTAGCTTCAGCCTGTTTCCTGCCTGCACTATTCTCTGCTCTTCTTCTAGCATTAGCTTGCTTTAAGATTGTGCCATTAAGACACAGCAGCCTAAGGGAATGCCCAGAGCAAATATACAGGTTCTTCTTACAGTTTTGCAGGATCATACATCAAAGATGTGCTTTCCATCATTGACTATAGAACCCTTTATGAAAATGGTTGCCAGGATTATTCCTGTGTTTTGTTTTGTTGTTTTTTTTTTCTCGGGGCTTGTTCTTCTCATGCAGAGGAAGTCAGTGGGAGAAGCCGGCGTCATGCAGTTCTGTCGTGGTTTAACCCCAGACAGCAACTGAGCACTACACAGCCGCTCACTCGCTCCCCCCCACCCCCCCCGCAGTGGGATGGGGGAGGAATCAGAAGAGTAAAAGTGAGAAAACTCATGGGTTGAGATAAGAACAGTTAAATAATT
>VZTV01073536.1:0-16634 GCA_013400875.1 Anhinga rufa | reverse complement strand
CCTGGCTGTGCCCCCTCCCAGTTGCTTGTGCGTTTGTTTTGTGCTCAGTCAGTAGAGCATGAGAAGCTGAGAAGTCCTTGACTTAGGGTGAGCACTGCTCAGCAACAACTAAAACATCCCAGTGTTATCAACATTATTCTCATACTGAATCCAAAATGCAGTGCTATACCAGCTACTAGGAAGTGAATTAACTCTATCCCAGCCAAAACCAGGACAAGTTCTCAAAATATTTGTGTTTCCAGAAGGGAGTGCAGCAGGGACTACAAGCAAGGACCCTGGGGAGGAGGAGGGAGAGGAGTGGATTTACTCGTACGCTTTGTTTCCACACAACTCAGCCTTACTCTTTTCAGCTGAGGTGGCGTCACTGTGCCACGCACACACCAGGTCTGAACAGCCAAAACTGTCCTATCATGCAATCATACCCTCCCTTATCCAGTCATTCGGTACCCTGAGCCGTTGCATCTCATTTTCAGCAGGCCTGTGTAGAGAACTATTGTTGCTGTTTGACAGATGAATGTGAAAAAGAAAAAGACAAAACATTGTAGTAGTTCTGATCTGAGCCAAAATTCAAATGCTATGGGGACTTTCCTTGCCAAATCAATGAACAAACAAACAAACATTTTTTTTTTCCTTATTTTGGCTCAAAGAAAACATCTCATTCAAAAGGAAATGTTCCCTTTCCATTTTCAGTAAGTTTAACAGAAACAAACGATGGGAATAAAAGACTGGAGGCAGACATTGCTTTATGCAGCAGTGCAGTGTTAAACCACACAAAGTACGGAGGGGCAGCTTTCTCCATCTGATGGACCATGAAGTATTCAGGTTTCCCCATGTTAGATCTACCTCCTCTGCTACAGGAGGTTCTTATGTAAGTTAAGGTCAATCTTCACGTTGCTCTACATTGTACTACACATGCAATGCGTGTAGCCAACCTCTTTATAAACCCCATACAAAAGGGATTTAAATATGTTATAGAAAGTGGAACAGCTCCAGCCGGAGGGAATAAAGAGGTTTACCCCAGAAAATCTGGGGCAGAAATATAATTTCAAGCCAATGAGGCAGAGGTGGGGATAGAGTCTGTGCCTCCGTTAGCGTGAGTGAATGCCTGGAGCAGACAGCTGGGTTAACATGGGCCCTTCCTCGTCATCCTCCAGTTTAGGAATTTAGCTTCTTGCTCCTTTAAAAAGAACACAAACCAAACCAAACCCGAAACCAAACCCCTTTTTGGCTATTCAGCAGATTTAGTTGAAATTTTTGCATGGCCATGGCTGACTTCATGATTATCAAGAAATAGTTTATTTACCAAAAACGTTTGGGTTAGCCTCGTTCTGAGTTATATGCTAAGCCCTTTGAATCAGTGATGGCACGTTTGAGATCCAGTACAGTCACTGCACAGTGCTACACTAAAACCCTAAAGCTCATCAGGGCTTTTTGACATTACATGGACATATCAAACAGTGGAAAAGTTCAAAAAAAAAAAAAAGAAAAAACCCCAAACCAGATCACCCAGTTCGCAACGATGAGTCTATACCTGAGTTCTTCCTAGTCTGTTTATCCCAAGGTATTCCATCATGCCTAAGAGAGTTATTAGTCCAAATGATACTGACATTTGATAAATGTGGGTTAACACATGTTCTAAAACTCCAGGGAAAATCTCAGCCTTAGGGAAAGGGAATAGCAAAAAAAATCACCTTGGGGGCCTTCAACAATATTAAGACTGGCATCCTGAGGCACTGAAAATGTCCGGGGAGCAGAGCAGTGGGAAGAGCAGCATCTCAACGACAGCTCACCAGCACCAAGAGGCAAAAATTCAGAAGTAGCAAACTAAACACTGCTCAGTGTAGCAGGACTGCAAGGCTAGGTGGGAACTGCTTTGTGGTACCTCTAAGCCAGTCACCATGGGCCCCGGTGCATCCAAACTTTCTTCAGTTACCCGGAAGAAAGCTGGGTGGGAACAGTCCAGTCAGTGCCAGCCATCTCGGAGGGCAACTTGGCAGCACCAACAGTGCGTTCCCCCCGCCCGGCACAGATCATCCTCTGCCGCTGCACATCTAGAGCAGGTGGACGCTGTTTGCCCATTCTTTGCACTGGGCTTCAAAAAGCAATGAAATCCATTTTAGTTTTGCTTATAACGGTTTCATTTTCACATTGTCACTGTTCCCTGGGAATCTGGCTCTCCTCACAGCACTTTGTTCTCTAATGACTTTTTTTCTGGAAGTTAAAAATAGTAATAATTACAGAAAAGGTTCTGCTAGGCTATCCTGAATAAATGAAGGCCCTTTAAAAAGAGCTGTTGGCGAAAATGAAACAAAGGTATCATCTGCCACGTTGTCCACACCCCATGCTTTCTAAATGTGTTGTATCCAACCTGCAGTATGAACTTTCTATATAACAGAGAGTTCAACGTGACCAAATCTGGTCATGTTAAATTATGTAACCCTCAAGATCTGGTTTCTGTACTCTGCATCTTTAATTCTGCAGGAGTATGGCAGGAAAGATGTGCATGACGAACTTCGATGTAAACTCAAATGTTCTTTTTTGTTTTTCCCACGCGAGTTAAATTAAAAGTCATTAAGCAGCGTTTTTGCATACACAGAAATACAGCGAGATGCTGAGCTGTATTGTAAGTGCGTACGCAATTGCTGTATGGGGAGTAATTGAATCAATGAAACCCATTTGCAGTGCCCAGCCAGCATATGCAAGGACGCTGGCTGAATTTCGAGAATGAAAGGTGAATGACCGGGAATGCCAGTCCTGTGACCCACGCAGGTGGAGCAGCACGAGCTTCAAGCTGTGTGAGAATCAGTGCTTCCCAAATCTAATTTCAAGCAGAGTATTCCTTAGAAAGGAAAAGAGATTTTCATTTCGCAGGACGCAAGTAGTCCCTGAGCTCCTTACTGATACTGGCAAGCAGGCTGAAATATTGCCAGTAGATTTTTAGCTTGGTTTCTAAGGAAACAAGGCCTTTGTAAGCACACAGGAGTGCCTGTGTCCGTGTCTGTGTGTGTGTGTGTGTGTGTACATTAGCCTCTCGGATGCCCTTCACCTCCAATAGCTTTTGAGCTCACTGGTTGATTTCAGTCCAACTTTGCTGAAGGTACCGAAGGTACAGTAATCTCACAAGTGTCGTGAAAATAGGAAAGGCTGCACTGTTCATTCTGCCACTGGCGGAAAGGCAAACAAACCCACTCTTTTCAGACTTTCAAGGAATCCAAGATACTGGATGCTGTACTTCATTATTTCCACAGATCACGGATCTGGTTGTTTTACCTCGTTGAAGCATTGCCCAGCAACCGCCAGAATAAGCCCCATCAAAAGCAGGTGACCCTTCCAAGAGCTGCTGAACACAGACCCACACTGGGTGCAGACTGATGCTGGCAAAGGGATTATAGACATAAACTTGACAGAGCCCTTCATTGCCTAGTGCATCATGTCTCACGAGGAGCGCGAGAGCTGAGCGTGCACCTGAGTCTCAGCTGAGTGGGCTTCGGGCTGTTGGACTCCCTCGCCTGGGAGCACGTGGATTATTTGACCAAACCACCCGAAATCCCCTGACTTGGTTGCTTTTATCGTTGCTTTTCATCCTCATGCTGACTCTGCTCTCTGAATGTATCCAGAGAGCATCTCTAGGAGGGAGGGAATTGAGGGCGCCAATGAAGCGGAGATGTGCTTAATGCAGACACCATTAATAAATCACTGATAGTTAAGATATAGATTGGGTGATGGGTGGCAGATGGGAAGGAGGAATGTCAAATTGCTTTTCTCATATAGATTATTGGATTAACAAGGAAGCAGCGGGCATGTGGCAAACCGGTGTAACAAATTACTATAATAAAAAAAAAAATGGAGCTCATCGCAGGCTGGTAATAATGCCATGTCGGCCATTAGCTCTCTGGAGAGGTACTTAGAGTGCAACATCCGTCTTCTGGAAAAGAGACGGCCACTGGAACACCAGCATGAAGGAGGCCCCCATTTACTTCCCCTTCCCCCTCCCCCTGCCTCCGACTTCAGGGCTCATGCTGTTGAAGCTGGGTGGCCAACAGCAGCTGTAATGAATAGTCGTCATAGCTTTTAATAAGCACTGCTAATTATTCCCCCCCTGCCTCTGACCGGGCTTCTGTGCTCCCCTGAACCAGCACAGACAATATTGGCAACCAACAAACTGCCGGACTGCCTCTGCTCTTGGGTCCCAATCCTGCTCCGTCTGAAGTCAGTGACTACAATCCCATTTGCCTTAAATGGAAGCAGATCAAGTCTTAATTCTCCTGCTGTTCCAGCTGCCAAACACATCTGCCTACCTACATTGCAAGAGTTATGTGCTGCAAATAATGTCTCCTGATATGCAGTGAGTGCATCAAAATAAACCTCGAGTTGGCTCTAGTCCCTTCTGACAGAGCCCCCATTGCCTCTTACCAGGAACTAGGTATGCCTGTATGCAGGGAGCCAACACAGCAGGAGAACAGCAGGCTACAGGTGTTATGGGGATAATATGTATGCCTTCGAAAATGAATAAATTAAGTAATGGTGCAGCTGTGAAAATCCTATGCAGAGGAAAGAAGGAATGAATAGCGTAGCATAGTATAGCATAGCCCAGTATGCCTAGTTTGGTCACTGGTTTGTTGTTTCTGAGTTCAGTCACTTGGTCCTGCAAATTTCCTATTCAACTTAGGCTGGGTAAAATAATGTTTTTCTTCTATCCCCCGAGCATGTTTCATGTCCAGTTTTTGGACACCCTACCTTGATATGAAGGAGACAGCACCCCGTTCACATTAACCCCCCCAGCTGCCCCAGCCCAGCAGAGCTCCTGAGCCCCAAGCTGCTCACGCAGGCTCCCTGCAAAGAGTGCAGACAGCACGTGTGAAAAGCTCAGAAATTTATGTCCCATCTTTTGAGTATTTTTCTTAGCCTTAAAACCTTCTAGCACTGTAGAGCTAGCACAACAATGCAAGGAAGCCTTCCCCTCGCTCGAGTGCCTTCCTCCTGCGAGCAGGGACTGTTGTTGCAGCAGAAGGCAGCCGCTGACCCGCGCTGAGCGCTCGCCGCCGGTAAGGCTTGATCGCCTTTCTGAGAGAGGGCAGGTGCCTGGAGCACAGGCAGCAAGGTGTGCCTGGGCTGCTGCAAGGCAGAGCCCACCTTGTGCATAAAATCACAGGTAAGCAGGTAATCAAGCATGGTATTTTGGCATGCATGTGCTACAAAGCCTAGCAAAGGTTGCGCAGGTAATATTTAACTTGGAGGTGCTTCTCTCTGAACCCTTTGCTCTTTTTGATTCGCGTGTGACAAACCAGGGTTTTAGAAGAGCAAGGAGCAAATTCCCTCCTGTGGCATCCTTCTGACACCTCAGCCCCCATACCCACCTCCTGCATTAGCCCCTCTCCACTCCCATCCCTGGGTCTCCGTCTCCACCTCCTTCCTGCTGATCTGATCTCAGCCTCTCCTTCCCCTCCTCTCCCCCACCCAGCTCCCAGCTCCCTGCGAGGTCCCTGTCCCTCGGTCTCCACCCCATGTGCTTCACTCCTCCTTTGAGCCAGGCCCTTTGCCCAGCCAGTCAGGCTCTCTAAAAGCCTTGTAATTTCATTTAGCTGCTGACCCTTCGGCTCCGGGCTGATTTTGGCCAGCAGCCTTGGTAAGTAAGACACAGAAGGGACAGAGAAAGAAACACAAGGGTTTTTGAAGAGGGTGGTTTCCTAGTTTCAGTGGTCAACCTCCACATCAGAAAAACCACTGGTGCTGTTGGTCCTCAAAGGTCATTTTCTTGAAGAAGCCGATGACAAACCGAGCTGTGGAGACTGGGACGTCACAGGCAGACCAGCAAGGGCACCAAGCGCCTTGTTGGTGCCACCCAAATCCCATACCAGATCTGTGATCAATCAACTTCTGCTTCCAGGGTTGTTATCTGGTGCTTCCCACATGCACAAAATTAAAAACCCATTAAAGATGAAGTGCGTGTGTTCCTCCATGTGCGCATTTGTGCGTACACTAATGTCTCAGGACTGGCGGGACGGGGCTAGGGCTGTCATTACAGCCATGCCACAACCTACCACAGGCGCCAAGGGCTACAGCTCTCCATGGAAACTCTAATCCCTGTGAAATGGGACCTTAGTTTGGTTTTGTTTTTGAAGAAACCCACAAAAAATAGCTGAAAGATCGCAAAGCTATATAGAAAGCCTTAAGAAGGCAAGAACGCCAACATCTTATCACACAGACTGCCCCTAGCCCTACTCCCCAAACAGCCAAGCTGTCTTTTAGGGTTTGCTTCTGGAGATACAAGTTATTTATGTTTTCCACCCACCTCTATGTCAACACACACCTCGTCTGTTGGCTCTTCTTTGTCCTTCGTAAAAAAACAACGGATAAAAATGGAGGGCAATTTCATCACCTACACATATTTTCCTATATAATTTACCCTGGTCAGATGAATAGAAATGATGGAAATGGTTTAAATGTACAGTGGAGAGCTGTTTGTCCATCATATGCTTAAGGGAAAAAATAGCAACACCACCCACTGATTATGCAGACAGTATTATAACTTTACATATACTACTGCATGGAATGGATTCAGGAATGACAGTATCATGATATACCAGTTGAGTATTCATTTACCGGCTAATCTATAGCTCAGATCATTACTCACTAGGCTTACAAAGCACAGCCCTGGCCTGGCTTTCTGACTGTGCTGTAATAACAAAGTTAGAGAGTGCTAAATCTAACCAATTTCCACGCAGCATTTCACTGCCTTTGTTGTGGTATTGGTGCCACAATTTGAGGGAGGGCTGGAATAACAAACCCTCGATTTCCATTTTCCCATCCAGTGCATCCGGGGAGAACTTCATGTCCAGTCTGTCCGAGCAGCTGCACATCTGCAAAGCACTGGGTACTTCCAGTTCCTTGTCCTCAGAGACAGACTTGCCCCTCAGTTTAATGTCACCTGCTGTTACCCAGCACAGCAATGGCATCACAGGGCTAGGTGCTCTCGTCAACAAACATCAGGCTACGGCACAAGCTGATCCAGTGTGGAAGTGCTGAACTAGACCTGATTTACAGTGGGGAGGGAATCCCAAAACCCTAACAGACCCAGAATATGCCCCAGTTCTGTTCTCCATAGGGCACATGGATATTTGTCAATGAGGAAATGCCCCTGTTTTGGTGCCCTAAAGCTTAAGACAAGAGTGTCTGTATAGCATATGGACTCACGGCCCATTTATGACACAGAGCATCAGACATTACATGGGAAATGGCAAGGGCCACTACAAACATTTGACTTATGAGATTAAATAAAAAGTGTCTATCAAGCTAGTGAGGTGCATATAAAGATATGAAATCGTGCCAAGTGTATAAGAAATCTGTCTTCTAACACACTGGCAGGGTTCAAATAAAGACTTGAACAGCAGCATCTAGAAAAAAGAATCCCAACTTCTCTAAGCATCCTTTGAAAGCTGTTAGTCCATCTATGGACCTCGGGCTGTCCTTGCCCTCTCAGGCCACTGGGGCAGATGTCTCCAGACCAAAGGGTCTTCTCCATACCTTCTCTATATCTGTTAAAAGCGCCAGGTGCACCTGCAGGATTTAAAGCATATAGGTCTTTGTGCAGAAAGCTAATCTCTTGAATTTTATCCGTTAATTAACTAGATGCCAACTGGAGAGTACAGGTGTTTGGCAGTTTCATGAGACACACACCACAGAGTCAGCAGCTGCTGTTATATTACCTGAAACTGCCAAATGTTCCTCACTTGTAGCCCAGCACAGAGGACTGTACCAGGGGTGACCCAAATGCTGTGACTGTCTGCTGCGATGAGGTTTTGGTCAGCCTTAGCTGTGGAGGAGGCTCGAGTCTCCTGGACTGATGAGCCCCAGCAGATCTAACCATTGGGTTTAGGACACTGCGGTCCCAGCTGTGTTTCTGCCTGGGGTCTGACACGACAGCAGAGATGCCCCGCAGCACTTGTGCCAGCACCTCTGCTCCCATGGTGCTGGTGAGCCCAGGGAAGAGGAGTCAGGAAAGCAGCCGGGCTGGCAGCGTGTGGCAGCAGCAGAGGTCACAGCCCTCAGCTGCCCCTCTCCCAGAATCAGGGGTGCGTCACATGGGTTATGGCATCGTGTGGGGAAGGAAGAGGAGGATCATTCATCGCCACGGACTAACGCAAAGGTCTGCAAAATGACACAGCATCCCCACACCTCATCCCTAGCCCTGCCAGGGCCATATATTCGAAGCAGGTTTTGGCAGCCCATGAAAATGAGATGGATGGGAACAGATCTAAATGCCACAGGCCTGGTAGCTTCATGCCCAGAAACTGAGCAGCCAGAAGTGGCTTCAGGTGAAAAAAAGATATTCATGTTTTAACAAAAGCAACTTCCCTTCTCTGAGTGCCCCACTCCCTTTACCCCATCTATCTCGCCTACCTTGGTTTTGTCTGTGGTGGGAGTTCTGGTCTGCAGGCGGGAGGTAGCTGCTGGGGACTGTAAACTGCGGGCAGTTCTGGATGCATTTCCACTGCTGTGTCCCAGGCCACCACTTATCTCCTTATCACAGCTTTTAAGAGCTTAAACATGGCGTAACAGAGATTATGGGAGTTGCCCGTTGCCCTGCCATAAGCATAGGACAGCTATGACTGCAGCTGAGAGGCAGCAGTGGTGAGACCCTGAGATGATACTCAATGAGCAACCAGGCTTGATCTTTCAAGGGAGGCTTAAGAAAATAACGCATCCAGCTCCCGTAAAGCTCCTCTGAAAACCCATACCTCCTGCCAGGGACAAGATCTAGCATGCACCCGCTGAGTTTGTCTGCAGGAGGCTACAGAGTGCCTGATGCAGGCACAGTGCTGACAGAACAGCAGGGTTCCCTGGCGAGGCCACCAGAGCTGCCAACAGACAGCAAGGTCTCCTTTCCCCCCACCCCCCCAGCTGATTAGCATGCTCAAGAAAGGCTTTGCATGTGCAAGATATCTGTAAGGCCTGCTGCCAGCTTTTTGCCAAAGCACTGATTTTTCGTGATATGAGTTACTGCTCTCTTCTAGTAATTATTGATAATGCTCTTGGATGAATTACAGACGTTTAAAAATGAATTAGATTGTATGTGTGTCTGTCTCTCCTGTCCCCTTTTTGTTTCTCCACCACAGGATCTATGGCTTTGAAATGTTGATACATATTCATTACAGCTTCTATGACTTGAAAGGCATAGCTAAAGGGAGAGCTCAGATCAACAAGAATGTGAAAGCGGCAATGAAAGCAGGATACATGGCTATAAGCAGAGTGAGTAAACAGCATTTGAGCGGTTAGCGCAGAGAAAGAGGTACCAGAAGAATCATGGTCCTGGTTCTGCTAGTATCTCTGATGGCTGTGGACAAGACTTTGTGCCTTGGGTCCCTCAGCCATAGGATTGATGCAACGATGCTTACCAGTGCTCTGAAGCATTATGCTACACAAATGCAGTCTCAAACTGGTGGCTAATGAATCCAGCTATCACCTTTCCTGTCATTTCCAGTTGTCAAAGCAATGAATCCAATGAGAAATTCTTGGGAAGAAAATAAAGCCCTGAGCAGGTACCAAAACCACAGGTGAAGGCGTCCTCTGCTCATGGTGTTCAGAGCAGAACCTCAGTGGCATGTGGTGCACACGCACTTTTGCACAGTCTTGCATGCACACACGCACACTTGCACACGTGGTCTGTGCTTACGCGGAGACAAGTTTTGTTCTGTCCTGTTTTGAAGGGTTCCCAACCCAAAAGTTAAAACAATGTGGAAAGAAACTTTGGAGGGATCTTCCACACCTCTTTCAATAGGCTGGGATGTGGTGAGAAAATACCGATGAAAGATGAGCTTGTGTTTCTTAGGGCCATTGCAACAGTACCGGTGTGAAGAGAGAAGGAAACTGTCTTTGTGCCAGTAAGGTGGCACAGTGTCAACACTCTCATCTGGCTCTTTTCTCCTTTTCCGCTGCAGCTCCTTGTGTGTGTTTCTTTGATGTGAAGTTGTGCCTAGCACCAGAAGGCATTTGGCTAGTGGCCTCCATTTAGGGCAAGAAAATCACGTTGTGTAGGAATTCAATAATTAATCTGGAAAAATCCTTCCTAACAGAATTGTAATCAGCACCACTGAGAAATTTTGGGTTTAGCAAGCTGGCATTTTTTTGATAAAATCAATGCAGCTGAAAAATTCCCGACAGGCCTGGCTGTGACATCTGAGCAGTTCTGCCTCTCCCTGGCACGGCTTCAGAATGCAAAACTGTTGCATTTGGGACAACTTCAAACTCTTGTGTGAAAGCGCGTTCACCTGTTAAAACCCTGCCTCGACTACTCATTTAGTGCCTTTCCGATCGAGACACAACCTGCAATTTTTCTCTGTCTTCCTGAGAACCTCTTTATGCTTGTGTTAAATATGAGGCTGGTGAAAATTTTCAAATTTACAGCAACAAGCCTCAACACAGAACAGGTTGAGGACCAACAACGCTTGAGTAAGCTTTTTCCTTACAGCTCCTGATGCTGATATCTCTCAGATATTATCCCCGGAGATGAAAGAGTAGCTTGCAGCTTGTTCACTTTCTAGCCTCTCTGCCAGGCTTGCCAGTGAAAGAGGGAGACAGTATCCAGCAGTGGTGGTGTTTCTGACGTTCACTGATCGAGTCGGAACTGGACTGGGACTAAGTTCATTTCCTATCGGCTGACAGCCAGTCAGCACATGATAGAAATTTGCAGTCCCTGCTGGTGTGGGCTGGATTCATATTGGCAAACTCCACATGAAAAGGCTGTTTTAATCCATTACTAAACTGTTGATGCCAAGACATTTCCCCATCTCCTGTGAGGATTCATTTTATAGCCTTTATGATGAACAGCCCTTGATATAAAATAGTCGGGGATAAAAAGGTACAAAACAGAAAAAAAGCATATACAGGAAGAAAGCATAGCTCTTTGTTACTTGATGCACAAAGATCCATCTCTGAACTCTGGAAATATGCAGGCCGGATAATGGATGCCATTAGATTTACAAAGGAGACCTTCTTTTGTCACCTACCCAAAGGTCACATCTGGAACATAGGCTCTAACCATCACATGCAAAGAGGGATGCAAAGCAGGCTTCCCAGGAACCCTGACCAGCTGCAATCCCCAGGGGTGCTCTGTGAAGATGAGTTGGGATTTGTCTTAGTCAAAGCAACAGCCCCTCCTTCCCCTAGTGCACCCAGAAGGGAGGTCATGTAAGAAACGATTCTCAGACAAGCAAACTGTCTTACACAAGAGCGCCTGGGCTGAGTGCTTTGCTGATCCATGGTAAAGCACAGGGTATGAAATAATACCCTGACTCACCTTACCATAAGTACCCAAGCAACCCTGAGGGAGTAACCCCATCACAGAGCAGAAGTCATGTGTGAACCCCTAGCTCTGCTTTCTTCTGCTTTTCTCTTGGGGGTTTTCCTCTGTCCTTGCCCTGCAGCTCCCTCTTCCCAGCATAGAGCTTGCAAGATCCACTTGCTGACATGAATCCAGCAGAAGGCACAGGCCGGGCACTCAGCAGCATAAGCCAACTTAGTACCACGGGGCCAATGGCTCTGTCTCAGTTTTACACTTGAAGAGAGTGTGGCCCAAGTGCGGTATTAGGTAAGCTACAAAATTTGTTGCTTAATTTACACATACTCAACACTGCAGCGAGCGTTGGAAGGCTGCTCCTTAGGCTGTTCAAGAGGCAGCACCTAGAGCGAAGGAGCAGTGGTTTGGAGAGTCAACGCTGCTACCTAACTGATGGATGCCTTAGGGCAACACCACCTTGGTTTCCCTCACACGAAGCACAGAACATGCATTTAGGCATCCTTTCCTGAAAGGGACTAACCATGCCCCAGGTGTTATTACAGACACTCCTTATTGAGGTCATGTCTGTGGCAGCTGATGCTCTTTCATAAACCATCACAAGTAAATCAGTGGCTTTGACTTACAGTGGCAAGATAGTTCTGTTTGATGAGAAACTGCTTTAATGTGGCTTTTATCAGCGCCTTTCTCCCAAGATAAGGAGACTGTCAGAAAGATATCAGCAGTGGCTTAGGGGGAGCTGGATGCTGCTGTTCTAAATCAATAGTGGGGCAGCCTCTGTTCACATCTCCTGGTGGGAGGCACCAGACAAGGCTTAGCCACAAGGACTGTAGTGCTCATGACACCAATGTATGTGCTCCTTACTATCAACTGTATTGTCTCCACCAAGTTATTTTCTGAGGATGGGTTAGACTCCAAGTGGGCTGCATATTCCCTTCTGATAACAGGCTACCTGATCTCACACTGCCCATGTCTGTCATCTCCAAGGTCCAGACCATTTGGGAAAACAAACCACAACCTGGAGCATGGAGAGTAGAAGGGAACACGATGCTGAAAGTTGTTTCAACCAGCTAGCCATGAAAGGACTGCAGTTTGAGAACAGCTGCATCTCTAAAGACAAGAGGTTCTTGATCACAGGAATCAGAGATCACAGAGATCACAGCTGAGTGGCATGCCAAGCACTAGAGCTGCAGTGGACCATCACTGTAGGCCATGAGTTTCCAGGTCCTAACAGGTCAGTGTGGTATAGACCAAAGCAGATACAGACCCCACAGAGGGCAGTGCAGGGTATCAGAAGACTTAATTCAGACTTGAAACCCCAGTGTGGCTCCTTGCTGATATCAGGAGAGGTGGGACATTAAGGATGGTGGAGTGAACTCCAGGCCATTAGGAACAGGGCTAGTAAATACAGGCTAATGACTAAAGGAGCTAGTTGTTATGGGTGCTGTAATAATGTATTGCCATCGGCAAAGAGACGTGGCATGGGAAGCAGTGAAATAAATCTATCTGAAAGGAGTTCATTGCCCATGCTAGAGTGCATGCGTATGCCAGAGCTTGGATCTGTGCTGCTGGCTGCCTTCCCAAACCAGTGCACAACAAGGCAAGAGGGAAATTACAAATCTATTTCCCTGAGATTCTGGCAAGGGGAGACAAAATGGGTGCCTGTTTTTCCTCAGAAGGGAGAGTCCAGCATGTTTTTTTCTACCTGTTCAGTAAGCCACAGAGCCAGAAAAGATAGCAGTCTTCTCCCTTGGACAGTATCTCTTCCTCCTCACCAGCCCCTGTCTCTGGCAGGCTGGTTTAGAGACTCATAAACCTGAGCTAAGGGACTAAATCCTCCACTGCTTCTTCTTGATAGCACCTCATTTCGGCTGTGCAAGAGGAGGACAGGAGGTATCTGAGCTTGAGCTGCCTTCAGCAAAAGAGGCTGAGTGATGTCCCTCACTTTGTGCATGCTCAGGCACACGCACGCTGTCGCTGCCCCCAGCCCCAGACAGCAACAAGTTTGTCCCTGCTGGCAAGGGCTGTACTCCCAAAGTGCTGAAAGGTGACTCCAGAGTCTTCTGCAGGTCCCTCCTGCCATTCTCCCTCCTGCACAGGGTAAATTGCTCCACTGGCTGGGCAGCACTCTGTAGGAGGAGCTGTGGTCACAAGTGTTCTCCATCACTAATGTCCATTGGCCCTGTGATCACAGCTACCCAAGTCTTCCTGGCTGTAAGCTATGCCCACAGCTCTCTTTCTTCATAATCAAAGATAGGTCTCCTTCCTTTTCTTCTCTGGGGAGAATCAGAAAGCTAAGCAGCTCAGTTATCTCTATCTGTCATTCATCCATATATTTTCTTTAAGTCATCCATACATGCAGCAGCTGTTTCTCTGAATTGCTAACACAAGATCAGTTCTGATTATACTGAAGACAAAGTATAGGGGTTCATTCCTATTCTCACTTTTAAAATAAGACACAGTGAATGCTTATATTGACTGGCTTTGGGCGAGAAAGTCATCAGCAAAGAAGCAGAGGAGCATGAATATCTCTCTCTCTACCTATCTATCTATCGTGTGTGTGTGTGCGCGTGCGCATAGATTGCTTCTGAAAAAATAAAATCTTTCTGTATGTTAATTTTTCTCGATGAGTTTCCAAGACAACAGTGGTTTCACTCAGTGCTGTCCCCATATAACTCCCTGGCACCCTCTCTTCAGAGACAGCTTCATGGTTTGTAAGAGCACTATTTTTTCTCCATTTCTGTAGCTTTTCCATATGCTTCTAATCACCCACACCGAACAGTCCTACCCCAGGTATCTGTGAATACCAGCACACAAAGAGCTATGGTGTGACCCTGTGGAGAGCCCCAGCAACGCGGGCGTAATGGCCCCGCACGTACGTTCTTTCTCCACCTTGCTTGTGGAGTCACTTATCCCATTTACTCTGTCAAATAAACTACCTCACTTGGCCGTGGGGTAAAAGTATGTCCATGGGCAGGTACTGTGCTGTCATGCTATCCCTTAGCCTGGGATACCTTTTATCTGGGATGACTTGTTCTGCATCTGTATCCAAAGGCATTCAGAGGCATGAGCTCTCCTCATTAAATTTGTACTCCGGGAGGCATCTCAATAACACGCAGCAGTGGTTGTGCCCACAGCACGTAGTTGGATTTAGCAGCACTTTTCCTGACTGGTGCAATTGCTTAATGGATGCCATTTTTGCATAGGCAGGTACCAGCAGAGATGTCAATTCATCTTGCCCCCGTCACCGCTTATCCTCTGCAGTCTGGAGTTTCCTGGTAATACAGCTATGCAGGGAAAGTCTGCAAAAACCATACGGCAGTGCCCACCTCCTTTCCCACTATCCACTGGGTCCTTCTAGCATCTGAACTGCTCACCTGCTGCGAAAGACAAGCCCAAGGGCTTGTTTTGCTACCCCTTCCTTGAGAAGGTTGTTCTCCAGCCCCTGGGATCTCATCCATAGGAACACTTTCCTAATTTTCAAACTATACTCTTCACTATTGTTCCCTTCATTTCTACAGCAAGCATCAGTCCAGCTCCCTTCTTCCTTAGCTGAAAACTCAGATCATTTACCAGTTGCACCCCTATCTCCTCCCATGGATCTCCTTTCTGTCCCACAGCAAAGGTTGCCATGAAAAGTCTTGATTGGTAGGGTTCAGGAAACTGCAGCAGGATATTCCAGGAAATCAGGGACAAAACAAGATTTCTAAATACTGGTAAGAGGTAGTGACTCAGATTGTGATTTGAAGGAGGCTTCTTCTCCACTTTTGCTAGTAGCTCTTATTCCTCATCAGTCCGGAAGATCAAACTCACTCTCTACCTGATGGGACATGAGTGCTGGTGGGATATAAGCAAGTGCTTATGAAATCAGCCTGGTTCCTGGGGTGTTAAAAGAAAGCACAAGAACACAATCGAATAAGTGCATAGTCTCCAAAGAAGCTGTGAATCAGGTAGATGTTCCTGCTTATCTTTTTCTAGGCTTTATTTTCCTGCTTTTTAAAAGAAGCTTATATTAAGCAGAAAAACAGACCCCAGGTCCCAGCCTGGTTTAGAGCAACTTAGATTTGATGCTTTCAGAAACCTACCCAAGTCTGATAGTGGCATGTGCAGTTCTGAGAAATCCCCTTGGAAATGGAGTCTTCCCTCCAGAAAGCTGGAGAAAATGCTCATATTTAGTGTTGATGAAAAGTGAACAAAAATAGAGATGTCCAAAACATTGTCTAAAGGTTATGTATAGCTGTAGAGGTGGAAGAGTGATGTGCAGCATTGCTAGACATTGCTCTGCCCATTGACTTCCTGTGGGATAGAGGGCAAAGTGCGTGTCATCTATGAAATGTACAGGACAAGTCACAGGAAACCTGGATCCTTTCATTCGTATTTTTTAAATCCACTGAGATCTTCTGCAGAAATTGTTACAAATGGGCAAGATAATTTTTTAGCTAAGTCTTACCATTTCAGGGGAGTAGAAATACTGAGAAGATGAAGAGAGCATACCGATTGAGATGTCCAGATTTCAATCTGATCTTGAACTCGGTGCACATATCTTTGATTTTTAAAGTCATTGACTTGTGAATTTGGGAACTATTTTGGGAACCTGTGTTGCCTGTAGGCTTCAGGGAGAACAAGGTTTTGGAGCACAACACATACAGCTGCTGGCAGATGCCCCTTTCAGTCAGCCACCTCAATTATGTCAGAGAATTTTATGTATTCTTTACAAAAAAAAACTAGAAGTAGCTAGTGTCACACCACAAACAAGGGAAATATATTTGGTAATCAGATGTCCTTAGCCATACTGTGACATTGGCTACTACAGAAAAACACTCTGGAAACCTCCATCACCCTGAGAGATCTTCATTCTTATAGCACAATAAGCAGGTTATTTCAACTATCCACTGTTCCTGCAGAACAGCAAACAGTCAGAACAGCAAACAGTCAGAACGGCTAAGAAGCACGCACATACTCCTTCAGTTCCCAGAAGTGCTGTATGGAAGACTAACAGCAAAATGGCTTTGTCTACAGGAGCATGCCTTAGGAACACACATCATAAATCTATGCCCTAACCTAACTTTCCACTATGTGTATTTATAAAGTACAGGAGATCAAATGCAAAGATAAATAGTAGCAAATAAAAATGAAATAAATAACGAGAATTCTTTGAGTAGTAGAGAAAGAAAAGCCTCAATCTGCAGCATTACTGCACAGTGTGGATGGAACTCATGCAAAACTGCTATGTGGGAGCGGTTTAGCTCACCTCCTTTGCCAGCCTTGACTTGAAAGCAGATAGCTGAGGAGATCAGGAAGGGAACAGCTTGATTCTCAGCTACTGTCCTGGTTTCAGCTG
>VZTV01073535.1:0-13973 GCA_013400875.1 Anhinga rufa | reverse complement strand
AAAAAACAAACAAAAACCACACACCAAAAAAACCAACAAATCTGTTCATCCAAATGGATATTCACAGAGGGTCTTAACATATACTCGTATTTTGTGGTTTCACTTTCCTGAAAAAAGAGCAAAACCGTCCCATAGGATGCTAAGGATCTACCTTAGCATTCGGTAGAAAGGTTACCAGAATATTGTTAATGCTGTAGATCCAAAATATCCCTGATAAAATTTCCTTCATTAATTCAGTGGCAGATTCCAGAAGGCCAAACTGACATTAGTGGAAGGAGATGATTAGTCAAATTAAATGAGGACTGAAGAACTGAGTTTCATTAATGTCTGAACACTTGATACCTTGAAAAATATTCTGACATCCTGAGAGTTCTTTTTTTCCTATTAAGAATATGGTAAATTCAATTGCCTGGTTAAGTTAAAATGAAAGAGAAAACGATATTACTCCAAGAAATGTTTATGAACAATTGAATCCCATTATAGCAAAAATCTGAAAAGGCTTTTATACAAATATCTAAAATGATACAAAACCTTGAAATCTCTTGGAAGTCCCATTTGTTATGATCTTAGATCTAGCCTATTTGAATTAGATTTCAAAATGCTGAACTTGCTCTTGAAAATAAATGTAGGCTTCTTCAGACATTCAGATGTTTTTGTAAAAACAATGTTAACTGTTCTGGTGGCTGGACATAATCCTTTATAAATCTAAAGGAGATGAATGGAATGAGATCGGATTCAGCTGGAGTTGCTTCTTCAGTGGCCACTATGATCTCTAGACACAAGTGATAGATCAGTATCTATTGTCTGACTGTCTATATTACTTTGCATTTCCCTCATCCTAAACTTGATCCTGGTGGCAACACATAAAGTTTTAGAAAGTGTAATTCCATGATACAGGCCAGCTCGTACACACACTAGATTTAAAACAGCGTGATAGAAAATGGGTTGGCCTCTTATAAAAATCTTACTGCAGAGTCCAGTAATGACTATATACATCCAGAGAAAGAAAGCAGAGTTATGGCACAACCGCGGGCAGAAAGTAGTCAAAAAGGAAAACAGGCACAGCTCTACACATTTTGAAGACAATCATGGTTAAAACATATATGGGATCCAAGTTTTCAGTATTTATTATTTCCAAACCTACATCTAGAGGTGTAATTTACAAATTTCAGAGAAGTTTATCTATTCATCAAAAGGTAAATTTTCTTAGTTTTCTTTTTTTTTCTCAGATTTTCTTAAAAAGACGGTCGGTTTGTACTGTACAGAAAATTAATTTTAGTTATTGTGTTATGTAAGAGAAGATATAATGTATTTTTCAGAAATTATTTAAAAACAGAATTTTGAATCTAAAATAATTAGAACTAAGCCAATTTAATTACATGAATGCATAAAAAGGCCTATAATTAATCAAATATTCCTAAAACTGTTTTTAATTGGAATATTCCTGTTACAATTGTTTTCAAATGGCATTCCAATAAATACATTAATAAATTTTGAAGTTTCTTCCTTCTCCCTTGCACAGAGTACTTGGCAAACCACTTGGATACAGAATTTCCTTCACATTCAATCTAATTATTGTAGCATTGCTAGGTAATGCTGCTGCTGTACAGCCTTATAACAATTTTAAAGACTTAAATATTCTTTTGCATGAGGCCTCAGAAAACCCTGGTAAGATGGATACTATCATGCCCACGTTACAGATGACTAAACCAAACGAGAAGTAGTTAACTGTTTTATTGAAGCTAACCAGTGAGTTCAAGTTGGAGCTAAACCTGAACAGATCTTAATCTCACACCTCCACTGCCAACCACTCTTCCAGGAAATACGTAACAGTAATGCAGCTCAGCATTTCTTGTAGTGCTGTTTCATACATTTCAATACAATCACGTATATTTTTTTCAAACATCCTCCTGTCGTGGTTTAGCCCCGCTCAGCAGCTCAGCCCCACGCAGCCGCTCGCTCACCCCCCCCACCCCTGTGGGACGGGGGAGAGAATCGGGAGAGCAAAAGCAAGAAAACTCATGGGTTGAGGTAAAAGCAGTTTAATAATTAAAATAAAATAGTAATAATGGTAATGATAATTATAATTATAATGATAATTATAATAATTATAATATAATTAAAAGGAAAATAACAAGAGAGAGAAATTAAGCCCCCCCCCCTAAAAATAANACAACCAAAACATCAGTGTGTTATCGGTGTTATTCTCATACTAAGTCCAAAACACAGCACTGCACCAGCTACAGGGAAGATTAACTCTATCCCAGCTGAAACCATGACACATACTTAAAAGCTTGTTGCAATCAAAATGTTAGACCATTAAACATACCTTGGTGAGATACCTACTTTCAATTAAGTTATACTTGAAAGTGAGTGCAAAAATAGGAATGGGAACAGAAAGGGTGTTGATTTAAATGGAAGTTTCATCCATGGTGTTTACATCAAAAGTGACAGCAAAATTACTGAGTCACTTCGACGTTCAAGTACTTGGATAGCTTCAGGGCAGTCAGTATAACAGAAGCAGTGCTTCTGCTAGGCAGTTTGTATACAGACATTAAAGTTCAAGTGATCCCTAAATCAATAGCAAATCTGGGTTTTTTTCTGTAATTAATTTTTTTTTTTAGTACAGGAAAACTGATTTATGATATAATACATTTTATAAGAGTGGAAAGGTTAATAAAACTACAAGTCACTATTCTTATGGTCAGATCATAATATATCTCAGCCAAACCATGGTAAATCAATCACTTATGAAACTCAGAAGGAAAGTTTCCCATATTTTCTGTTAAATTGTGCTGCTGAATTCTTGAAGTAATATCACAAGTCTAATTTACATTGGTGTGCATGGTATTTTTCCATTTCCCATCTCTTCAGCAAATATGTTTGGCCATTCTGTTTTCAAACCAGCAGCTACAGAATTCTCCAAGATTATTTTTCTTTTTAAGCATCATTTGATTTACTATATTAATGCTAAAGCTTGGCTATTTTACCTTTTTAAGATTTATATCATAAGCTTAAAGAGAAAATTCTTTAAAGAGCATTTCAGAGGGAGTTAGCCACTGTTGCCCAACTGGGTATTCTTTGCTAAGCAAAGGACTTGGTATAAAAAAGTATCTTGAACTTAAGTATTGAAAGCCTCTTACCCTATTCCCTGATCAGAAACAGCTGCCTAATATTCTTGTCTCAAGCTTATCTGCATTATTTTAACACCCTGCAGGTGTACTGGGTGTAGATGTCAAGGGCTGGGCAGGAGAGGTGCCCTCTGTGAGGAGGCCAGGCCAGTTCCATTGGGCTCCAGCAGATGCCTGCGGGACACCGCAGAGCCAGTTGCAGAGCTCCAGAGGCACTCCAGCTGCCAGAGCTCAGGCAGGAAGTGGAGGGCAGTGTTTTAGGCTTTTTGTCTTTCCCACTACCTAGACCTATTTTAATTGGCAATAAATTAATTTTCCACAAGTTGAGACTGCTTTGCCCATGACAGTAAAAGGTCTTTCCATCTTTATGTTGACCTAGGAACTTTTCCATCCTATTTCACCCCATCCAGTTGATAAGGGGGAGCAAGTGAGCAGTCGGGTGGACACACGGCTGCTAGCCAAGGTCAACCCACCACAGCAAGTCAGATTTTCTACTACTTGATTGCACATAAGGGCTGTGGCCAGACACCCTAGCATGGCCACACGATGTGTTATTCAGTCATTGCATCATTTTTATTTGGTCTTTTTAAATTTTGTCAGTGAGTGTAAACTACTGGTCACAATGAGCAATGTTTTAACTCTTACTATAAGTTTAACAAGCAATAGTGAGACTTCTGAAGAGGTCTAAATAATTCCACTTGCTTGCTGTGGATCAAAGGAGTAGCCTTCATTTGGCCCTCATCTCATAAGAGCAAGGAACACCCCAAGTGCCTCCATATGAAGTCTGAGGAGCAAGAGAAGTCATAATAGATTAGACGCAGTAGAGAAAACTAAAAGAGATCAGAGATATTTGAAAGAGATTATTTGGGGAAATTTTTCATGATCTTCAGTAGATAAAAAAATCTGGTTTGGCTTTCATATCAGATTAGATTTCACAATAAAAAATACACAAGACATAAACCAAGATAATAAGCACAGAATTACCTCTGAAATTATGTGATGAAGTTATTTAATTTTTAAAATGTGAGAATGCACTTATGACTTCAATTAATTTAATGAGTTTTTTTCCCTGTAACAGTAGTTTCAAGGAAATAATTTTTGCCCTAATTTAACATTGATCATACAGCTTCACTTTTCAAACTACAGTTTTATTTTTTAACTACATTCTGCATACTATCTGTATTTTTTAAAAAAACCCCACCTTTTGCCACAAAGGATAGAGAGAGAAAGCAGTCATAAGACCTATTTGTAAGAACTACAGTCAAACTTCTCATATAACATAGAACTGATTGGTTTCAGCCACCTGTATAAGGTTTTTCACCACTGATGTTTTTTACTGTTTCCACATTAGCACCGAATGGATAAATAAATAAATAACAAATGTAGCTAGAGTAAAACCTATGTATTTCTGAAGTGAATTCAGAAATGGCTTCCTGAGAAATGTGGTACGGGCAAATCCTGGTATAACAAAGAGCAAATATTCAAACATGTCTCGGCACAGAATCTTCAATAAATTTTATTTCAGTAGGTGAGGGGCAAATTGAAAGTGGAAGGCTTGAAAATTTATTTTCAGCACAGTGGATCCAGTGCTGTGTCTCCCCATTCGTGTTTTTTTTATTACAAGCCTTTCAATGGACTCAGATGCAGAAGAGAGTCTACTCTAAGAAGAAAGTTATGCCCAATCCATTTGTGTCCAGAATATTTCTGCCCATATCTCTTCCATGTGACTAGCATAGCAATAATAAATAAACAATGAATTTGTCCCATACTATTCATGAGAGGAGCTCTCCATGAATTGTAATTGTAGACTTTAAAGAATAGATTTTCAAGACAAAATATTTTCTTCCTATAATACTTAATCATTTTTCTCTCTTTTAATTTCTTTTTTATTAAACATTATTTCTTAAATCAAATCCTTAACCATAAAAATGCATTTCTTGAATGTTTCTCAGCCTTAATGAACCTTTTCCTACCTTTGGATCATTTCCATGTTAAGTAGCAGATAAAAGTATTTTTTCCCCCAAGTCTTTTGCTTAAATTCAGTGAATAATTTAATCCAAAGTATCCTAGAGGAGAATTTATGCAAGTTGTCTTATAAATGTGTACTATTTAGTTATTGTAACTTTTGGTCTATATATTATAAGATTTATCTGGAAAAGATAAGAAACATTCCAAAGCACAAGCAGTAACTGGACAAAAACAATTCATCAGGAAGTGACCCTTAATATCTAGCAATAATCCCCCCAAAAGGAAGCTAAACTTCAATTTAAAAGTTAAAGAAAAATGGATTAAAATTCATAGTATTGTCTCATTGCATGAATGGCTTTATTCTACCAAGAACAAGTTTTGCCAAAGGAATGATTGAATCAGGCAGACGCAGAAATCAAAATAATCTTTTGGATGTCTATTATTTAATAGTGTGCAATGTTCTCTCATCAAGGTCACCTAACTGTTGTATATCATTGCTGAAGGGGAACATTAATTAAAATCACTGATGATGAATACTGCATCTTTAGATGTTAATAAATGAAACTAAATGCTTGTTAGATTTTCCAGAAGTCAATCACAGCTTTAAATGAAATATCACACTAAATACCCCAAACTGGCACACAGTGCTTTCCTGAGACAAGTACTAGAATACAGATTCAAGAGAATGATAGATTAATATATCATTCTGAGCTGATTTTTTTTACTTGTTTTTCTCTCTTCATTTGGATAACTCTATTTTATTTTTTTTCTTTTATACAATAGATTCATCAGCATTATCAATGTTTCCCATTATCACATATCTAATGAATGGTATGTCCCTGTTACCCTTGGGCACAATACTGTCGTGTGGGTTGTGATATTGCTATGGAACACCACACAGTTTCCATTTATACCCCCTGCCCTTAGAAAAATTAATTTTAGAGCCAGCATATTTTTTCCTCATATCTCTTTTTATTAGAGTCAAGGTTGCAGGATTCTTCCGGTTACTTGGTTTTTGTTGTTTTTTGTTTTTTTTTCTAAGCTATGAGACACTCAGCGGAGTTCATCTAATTCAACTACTCCATTTTTCATTCAGTACTCTATTGTGATAATACAGGATTTAATTTTCTAGAGCATAAGCAGTTTTCTTGCGCTTACTGCCATATGTGCAAGCCCAACAACCAGGGAATAACAACCACACTCAACTAAGCAACATGCCCTAACATAAATAAAACCACCAGACCTGAATACTACAAAGATTTCGAGGTTGCGTCTGTTCCCACTAGTAATACATAACGTCTTTCTCACATGCTAAGACTGCTTCCCTCCAGTTTTGCTGTTTAGATGTCAGAGAAAAAGGCCAACAGTTAGGTCATTAGTTTATGCCTTGAGGAGCCTGATTTCAATTACATTCTCTGCTGTTGACTTCCTGGTAACTGAAGGCAAGACACTGGCCCCAAAGATCCAGTATTAGTCTGTTACCTAGCTCTTATTGATTTTGGCAGATGAATAGACTATTAGATGATAGGATCTTCGTTAATATGGAGCTAAGCTTAAAAAGTCCTGTTTTTCCCGTGATAGCCACTACATGCCATCTGCACATACAATTTATTAGAGTATTGGAGCCCCAGAAAATGTTGCAGGTAGTTACTTTCCCAGTTTTTTATTTTTTCAATGTCATGTTGCTACCTGGGACCTAAAGTAAAATCTTAATCCTGAGTCCAAAGCAGTGAAAGAGCATTGCAAAAGCCAGGTTCTGCCTTAACAGGGAAATATCATGCCCTGAAATGCTTTTACTAAGCTTTAAGAGCTTTAAGTGTCTCAGGTACTTAGATTTCCTAAGTAACCTCCAGTGCATCACTTTGTTCATTGAGGTTATTATGCAATGAAATAAAAATAGGGTCTATTTCTAATTTCCCTTCCTCCCCAGCCCTAAGTATTTAGGGCTGTAAATCAGTCAGGCTCACCTACTTCATGAATGTGACTTATCTCTTGGCTATTCAGCCTCCCTTCTCATTTTGTTAGTTGTTATTTTTGTTTATTTTATCCTAATAATATCATTTTAGTCTTTTACTTTTTTCCCCTCTTCTTCCTCTTAATGTGAAAAAGAAGTATCATTTACCTACTGGTATCAAAGAGCATACAGTTAAGAGAATTACCTGCAACTTAAAGAACAGAGTAATTAATTACCTAATTCTACATTTGTCTTTCTTGTACATCACCTCCTAAAGTCAAGCAAGATTGAAGATCATCTGAGTGCAGTACAGCTGGGCAAGTACTCAGGCAACAAGGGCATCACAGAGAGCGAGAACAGCTATATAGGGTATGATGAAATTCCACTTTCTGTGCACTGGACATGTTTCAGAGCATTGTGAAAATCATTTCTATTTCTGTTTCAAAACTCCTAGTTAAAGAACTCAAGGATCTGAAATCTCATCTAGAAAACCTCACTAATGTTCATTATTATAGAGTGGGATTTTTAAGAAAGTACTCAGGAGTAAACGCGGAAGCAATTGAAGTTAATGAGTTTTGCCAATTCCTTCCATAGCTGTTCTCAATTCTGAAAAGTTTATCCCTAGTCCAGGCCGTCAATTTTCAGCTGCGTAAAATTTCCTAACTACCACCTTTTACTGCTATCTTACTATTTTACTATGTCAGACTTCTGGTGTCTGTGGCAATTAATAGTGCTGGTCCCATACTTCTTAGAAATTAAAAAAAAAAAACCTTTTTCAACAACAAGAGTTGGGAAATTAAAAAAAAAGGAGGGAAGCAGGGGAGAGGCAAAAATTAAGGTCAGTTGTCAGATATGCCTCCTTTTTCCCTCCATCCTTTGCATGGTCACCTGAACCATTGTTTGGGGTACTGTAATTGCCCTTGCACAGAAGCATGTTTTCCTTATTGAACTGCAAACTTCTGATCTTGTCAATGTTTGCTGAATGATGTGCTATTGAATTTTGTACCAGCCGGGCCCAGCTCATCTCTTTACTCTCAGCTAGAGGTCTCCTAATGACTCAGAACTGGAAAGTCATTGTGCATTCAACCTGTTCTGTCTTCCCATCTACCAGAAGCTCAAACTACCCCCATGAATTCCTGCCCAAGGACAGGGCAAAGCAACAAGGACATGTCAAATCTCTTCGTTTACTCATTCACTGCAAGGAAGAAAGATAGTAAGACAGAAAGTCCTCAAATTGTTCATAAATAGAAATTTGATAGAAACAAATTAATGTGATTTTCAATAAATTATCTGAGCCCTCAGATAAGTCACTGACCATCTGGCACTTGGCAACATAATAACTCATGAAACTACTTTAGTGAAGCTGTGGATTGAAATATTGCATTCTTTCTCTCTTTTCCTTTTAACTGACTCATAAAGCTGAACAGCTTACAAATTCCGTCACAACAAATGCAATAATGACTCCTATCCTCATCACCTTCTTAAATTCATTTTTATAATAGTACTTTTCAGCAATCCACAGTGACATGTTGTAGGTGGGCTAGTAGCTCAGAATAATTTTACATATCTTCTGATTTCATGAAGCATTTGAAATAGAAGCCTGTAGGAGGGAAAACCCTTTGCTGATACATTATTTGCAGGTCATGCTGTATATGCCCCTATATAATTGCAAGATGACAATGTTAAAAGTGTTAAAATTAGGGATAACATTTAGAAAAAAAAAGTCTGCATAAGAGGTTTAGCAGTTTCAGCTTTCCAGAGTATCATGTGCTTGGCAGTTGATACCAAGAATACAGCAGATAATTTTAAACATAATCTAAAATTGAACTCGAGCTACAAAAAGAACAATCAAGAAACATACTGCTGCAGACATTTGAACAATAATACTATGTTCCCAGCCAACAGAACAGATTTTTTAATATGTATATATTTATCTAATTTTTAAAAGAACTGATGAAGTTAGATATTGACCAGTCAGTTCTGAAGACATAGACTTAATAAAGCTCTTAGAATTGATAGAAATTTTCTCTGATGAGTATGACAGCACTTGTCATTTTGGAAATTCCTTCCATCGTTTCTGGAGTTTTCCAAAAGCTTGTGCTGAAATACATTATTAAAAATAAAATAAAATTGTCTTTAAGGATAAAAGCAACAAAGGTTGAGTAAGCAACAGAAAACCAAATATATTGTAATTGAAATATATTAACAGGAGTAAAGATGTGCAGACTAATAGATAATTTAGGATTATGTGATGTAAAAGAAAAGTCTCACTGATGAGTAGAATACCTCACTTGTTTTTTTTTAAATTAATCAAATTTTATATATTTATAATATTATATACTTCTTTTCTTCCAATTCTTAATCAGGCTGGCTGAATTGCTCCCTTGTGTGGAAGCCTTTGACCTAGTAAAGCTGGAATTCCTCTCTACTCTACTTCTGGGTTAGGAAAGCTCCACTTACAGACTGCTAGTCCTCTGCTTGCCTGCTTGGTAGTTTCACAACAGGGAAGCACTTCATTCATCTTCCCCGAAGGATGCACAATCTGATACATTGTCAGGTCTTTGGCCACCACCTGCAGATACTGGGAGACATTACTGCTGTTGTGATCACAATTGCCTTTGTAAATGTTCTTGTAACATGTGACTGGTATGTTAGATACCTAGAAAAAGGGCAACGAATGACATCAAAGTCAAACTTCTGCTAGTGCAAACAAGGCCACGATGTTACTTCACATGCTCCACTGTGTTTTTTTTTAGTAGGAAGTACCTCATGTAAGCCTGACTCTTATTTTAACATAAATACTGAATGACAGTCAGAAACCTATGTTTCTGAATGTTGCAAATGTTATTGCTACGGGCACGAACATTTAGGATTTAGAGTTCTGAAAAAACTAGTACAAACTGCTTCCTAGCATTTTTGTAGGTAGGTTACCCTCATATGATAGCAATCAGTTCTCACACTGACTTGAGAATTTCAAAGAAGTTCCTTGTATAAAACCAGAAATTCTAGTCTTTCCAGCAAAGAACAAAATAAACATCTACAAAACAAGAATATAGTGCTTAAAGATCATAAAATGTATACAGATGAAGCTGTGAATGTGGTTCCCTGCTAACAAAATACGTCTCTGGTTTCCTTCCATCTGTGATTAAGTCTCACCTCTCAAATTAGCAGAGAGAATCTTTCACTGTAGCAGCTAAAGCCTTTTATTTGCAGAAAGTAAAATTCAACACTTGTGCATCAAATGAAAACAAATAAATCCATGCTTGAAAAGTCCTTCATAAACTGAGTTGCTGCCATGTCTTACACATACCTATCACTAAGAGGGTTAAGAGACCATATATTTTGTGGTTTATGAAAATTAGCCATATAATGATTTATTAAAGATGTCATAATATCAAATACCTCTTATGGTTTCTTAATGTCTTCAATCATATTGAACAAGAGTAGTAACAAGATAGACTTTCCTTACATTGAATGGCATTTAGATATAGTGTGAGTAACATTTGAGTGGGAGGGCTGAGTGAAAAAGAATAATGCTTCCATTTGCTCACAAGGCTTGTAGAATAACTTTAAAAAATTGAGACACCACCTGATGTCGCAATGATGGTTGGCAATGCCAAAAGAAACCAATAGGAGCAATTGAATCAGCATATTCACCTTCCTTCTATTCCCATTTTACTAGCAAAAGTTATTCACGCTTATTGTCAAGATTGCCTCTGGGAGCAAAATAATTCCTCACTATCAAATAAAAGCATGAAGAAAGATATACTGCAAGTGATGGAGAATTTAAGATGCAGATAAAGAAGGAAGTAAAACTCCAGACCAGTTTTCTTACACCTGGCATAGAAGCACCAAGTACAGAACTTCTGTCATTATGTCTTCATTTGTATTCTTCACGGAAAACATAAAATGACGTGCTTGTTGTGAAGAGCAGCTCATTTAATCATCAAGATTACTTGTGTCACTTAATAATGCTACCAAACTGATAGAGGAAATGATGATCTGATTATAAGTGGCAAATCTGCATAGAGTAACTCCTGTCATGATGTCATAGTTTTATTAAGAGGATCCAGTTTGATTTTGAGCTAAAGAGAGAGCCACTGTAATGCTAGGCACAAGAGGAAAACACAAATGGTTGACTAAGATTTCTCTAGCACTTAGAAGCCTAATCTGATTTAAATTCTTGCTAGTTAATTTGTCTGTATTGCACAGCGCTCACAGCTAAGAACAGAACTGGCACATGTAGTTCATGCATACATCAAGAACAAGTTATTTCTTCTGAGGTCTTACAATATACTTTGAAAAAATAAAAACATGTTTTTAACTGTTTTACAGGCAGGGAAATGAGATGCACATAGTCTGTGGCAGATGAGGTAGCACCCAAGTCATCTACCTATTTGTATATTATCTCCTTGGTCTTGGATCAAGCTTAGAAGTAGAACATCTTTGTTCCTATTAATTAATATAATAAACTGGTATTTACCAGATACTTCCACAGAAGGTAGATGATTCAAATTCTATTAATTTTTCTAGTTTTATCTGATTCAGTCTGACGATTAGAAACAAAGACGCTGTTGGCAATACTACAGATCTGTTCTTCCTCAGTGTAGAAATTGTTTAAAAGAATATACAACAATCAATAACAACACCCAGAGGAAATGGTGAGTGAGCACTTTACTCCATGTTACCCCACGACGCACTGGTTAGAAGGCTTTTCTTGGTGCTGTAGGTTGAGATCCCCTTATGCAGTAGAAGGAATTGAACCTAGGTGTTACACAATGCTGGATAAATCACAGCTTTAAACATCCCTTTTTTTCTTTTTTTTTTTTTTCCCCTGAAGAGAGCTGAAGGGTCTTCCCTGTGCTTTTGGAAATTTGTGAATCTAATTCTTTGTTGCCTTTGCTGTTGCTTCAAGTGTTTGATAATTTAAAAAAAAAAAAAAAGGAAATATTCAGGTTATATGAAGATTTTATTTGGACTAATTCACATTTCCTTTTCTTTTAGATAGCTGAACTGAAACCATCACATATTTATACAGTTTTAGTAATAAACCTGTGTACAAAGGAGTTCTCGTTCTCCATTCATTGCTGAAAAAAGTGACCAAATTTATAAGAGTATAAGCATAATCTGAAAGTAGGATAAATGAACACGAAAAGAAATTACCACAAATTATTTACTAGATGAATGTTTCATATTGACTCACATGTTCCTTTGTATTCATTGTGAATGTTTCGTGTAAATATTCATTTAAAGTTGGCTCATAAAATATTCCAATGCCTATAATTCCTACCAATAGTTTGTTTTTTTTCTTGAAGCATATGACTTGTCATGAAAATTCCTGCACCCAATTTCTATTCCTAATGCACATAAACTACAAGTTTATTTATATTACTACATTTTTTTAAATTGTAATTCATCTAGGGTACTTTGAAATGTTTTGAAACTTTCTATTCTTACCATCCTGCATAATATCAGTCATTTGCATCATAATTTCTAATGCAGCTCATGTGAAAATGGTAAGTAATCATGGGAAAAAAATCACCTTATTGCTAAGCTCTCTTACACTAGCCCAAAATGAAAAATCCTTGGAGTTAATCCATGTCTTCCTTGTTCTCATTATTGAACCTTATTTTCAAAATAGCGAAAAAGAACCTATTTCTAATGTAACTGAATTAATATCAAGGGAAAATATAAAAGATGAGCAGGAAAATAAAGTGAAAAGGTAGGAATTCAAAAACAACTAGAGAAGTAAAACATTACTGGTCTTATGCTATCAATATTCAAGAATATGCAAACACTCAGTATATTACTGTCACTTTTCTTGCTCATGGTAGATGGCCTAATCAACAAGTAATACTTACAGAGCTATGCATATTTACTGTCATTGTGTTTACAAGCCCTTTAACCCATGATAAATATATTTACAGCTGTATGATTTCTCTTGGGTCAGTGCAAGCCTACAGGAAAAGAAAAAACTAGGTGATTTGGCACCAGAGATATTCCTGACTCTAGCAGCTACTTGGTATATATACACACAGCAAAAAGTTTGAAAAGTTTCCAGAAACACAGGAGCAGAAAATACTCAGTACAGAAAACCTTCATTGCATGCTTTTTACCTAGTTTTATTTCACCATTTTTCTTGTGATGTCTGCTCAACCAAGGGGAATAAACTTAATTAAAATTAAAGAATAGAGTATATGGTTCCTAAATTATATGACAGTTTATAAAAGATCATGGATATTATTTTTGTATCATGATATGAATGGTCTATTACAATGCAGTACTCTTCTCAACAAGCAAGATACAACTAAGATAGCTAACACAATTTAGACAGTTACTGAATGGGTGATAAGTGACCATTTAAAGGCCTTTTTCCACTCAGACCTAATTCTAGGTTCAGTAATTTAATGGTAGACTCTTCACCTTGCCTTGAAGCTTGCTTATTGTATTTCCACAAGAGTTTCTCTCCCTCTGATAGGATTAACATACATTGCTGGTTCAGCAGAGCCTGAAAGAACTCTATGGGAACATTTCTATCAAAATCAGTTACATTTAACAGATAGTGTTATTTACAGTTGGTTCAATCGCTAAGGTAAAATTATCAATTGACTCTTGACTTCATTTTTGTTTCTCTACCACTAGCCTAAATAAGAATTATTTTGCAACAAAATAAAATGGTCCTCTCTGGAAATTAGTCATTTACATTACTGTGGCCCTCTAGGAGGTAAGAATCTTTACATAAAAGAATACTTGAAGATTTATATTTGTCTTAATTATGATATATTTCTCCTCTAGTCTTCTAAAACTATATAGGAATAAAAAAAATAAATATGGCACAAAGACTAATAAATCATGTCAGATTTAAAATACATTTAAGCCCTATACTAATTCGTTATTAGGACCGGGAAACTACAGGCCAG
>VZTV01073533.1:0-27226 GCA_013400875.1 Anhinga rufa | reverse complement strand
TACCTAGATAATGTAGTTCTGTATATTTAGTGAGCTGTTCTTAGTAACATTGCTGTTTCTTTAAAAATGGGGTGGGTAATTTTGTTAGATGCAATGTCTTAGCCTGTTAGGATGGGGGTGGTGGTTTTAGTAATATATCTTATTCAGACTGAATTTTGGGACCTTTGATATTTTTACTGTTTGCAGTGGACTGAAATGTAATATANNNNATATAATAATTCTCTTTCCACGTACCTGTCATTAATTTAAGCAAACCACACCTTGAATCTGTTGCTATATAATTTCTTGCTGGTTTTGTCTTTTTTAAAAAAGTAACAGTTTAATATTGGGAAAATAGTTTAAACTAAGGCATCCCAGAAGCCTGAAATAGCCAGTTCTTTGCTAAACAAAAATTTTATGTATGTGCAGATTTGAACAGTGTTTCTTGCAAATTGGCATCATGCTGGCAGAGCCTCCGGAGGCCATCCAGTGTGTTGTGTGGTGACCTGGCCAGATGTTCTGGGTTTTGTGGCAGTCTGTCAATCTTCAGCAGCTATGACTGAACAAATGGAGTTTTTCATTAAATGTACAAATGAATAAGTCAATCACTACACGAGCCCCTTCTGTTTGTATTCCGTTTATTTCAGGCCGTCATACCCTGTTCTTGATGTTCCCAGATTTGCAATGGAAAAAGCTGTGATTTCAGCTAAGGAGAAGCTAGGAGAGGTTTGGCAGCTGGATGTGCAGAAAGGGGGCTGAGGTCATCTGTCACATTTGCTTGAAACCAGCTACATTTTTCAGTCTGCCATCTCTTCTGTGAGTTTCGGTTAAAGTGTTTCAAGTTTCTGGTTTACACACCATCATGTGAGCAAAGGAGCTTATACTGGTTTGTTTTTTTTTTTTTCCCTTTTTCTTGCTTCTCCCCCTCATCCCCACAGGTCCGGGGCAAAACTGCAACCAACTTGCTTATTCACTCCCTGAAAATACACATGCAGAAGTAATAGTACAACACTTTGTTTGATCTTTCTCTGAAACTATTCACCTAATAAAGTTTGCGGGGTACTGTAGTGCTGGTAAAACAAACGTGGTCTGAGAAAATACTTGCCTAATTTGTATTAATAGTAGCACAACCACTGTGGAATCATTATTTTTGTTTAAAAACTGATATGTGTTCTCACCTTTCTCTTTGTAAGTACTCAAAGTTTAAAAGGAGCTTAGACCCAAACCAAGAGCGACCATTCCTGCTGTATCCCATCTGCTTCTACAAAACTGCTGTCTTTGGTTCTCTGAAGGTTTTGTTTGAACTAACATAACCTGAAATTGAGCTTGAGCTCGAGACAGCTGTGGCAGCCTATGCTAAAATGTGGAGGAAGGCTGCTTGAAATAGCAGTGACGTTCAAAAATCTTCTTCCAAGGTGTCTTTCCATGGCACAAGCAAACTTTACTACATTATTTTTTTTAATTAATTTCTGTGTGACTTGATCCTTCTCGTCTTTCTTTACACAGTGCTTCTGGTATCTTTAAAAAGCACAGAAACACTGATATCTCTAGTCAAAATGCAGTTATGGGAAAAGCTAATTTAGATGACATTTTTCCACGTCCCGTTTTCATTACAGGCTTAGTGGGAGCCAAGGCTCTGCCTTTACCGGTCTTGCTGATCTGCATACGCATCTTTACTGCTTTATTTATTCCTCTGTTCTGATCTCTACCGAACACTAAAATATGTGGCCGGATGGTGTAGCCAGAACGTGGAGGGAGTCTTGGCAGGAGGTGGTACATCCTAAATATCTGCTGAGCCGTGCTTATCTGCCTGTAGCTAAAAATCAGTATGAATTATGTGGGCTATACTTCAAATAGCTGTCTTCCTTGAACTGTACCCTGGATACACTGTGAATCATGTCAGGCTAGTAGATGGTCCCTATTGCAGAGTTTCAAGATGACGCTCATTAACATGTTGTAAGCATATGTAGGTGATATCTCTCTTGCCTTTGGCAGGAGAGGAAGCATATGCACGTGCGCAGGAGATTTCTCAATGCAAAGCAACATGGAGAGCCAAGGGCTAGTATTTTCCCCAGCACCTTGCTGTCCTGATAAGAGCTGGCAGCAGCCTTGCTTATAGCTATAAAATTCTTCACTTTGCAGAGCTTTGAATGTGATTAATGTTAAGTCACGTAGACTCACTGCTTCAGTTATATTTACAGCGATAAGGCAACTTGCTTTTAAGTCACTGCATTCCCAAATGGTGCAGGCTAGACTTTTTTCCAGTTGTGATTTGTACTGAGTAAAGTAGAAGAAAGAAAGTTTTTTCGCTTAAATTCGAAGTGAATTTTTTTATGTTTATAGATGAAGGAAAAAATAACCCCTTTATGTAGATTCTAAGATGAATAATGCTATAGGAAAACTATATTTTATATAGAGCCCAAGCAGTCCTATAGGAAGAAGTTAAATATTGATAATGTGGACATGGGTTACTCTTATATTCCCCTTTCAGATTGGTTTGGTGAAAAGAGTGGTGGTGGAAGGATGCCTTTTGGCAATGGTACAGTTCAAGACACGCACCTAGTTGAAAATATGGACCAACTTCTCTTCTTTGAAAATAAGAGATGTTGTTCTGGCATAATCGTTCACACTTCTGCCCTTTAAAAGGCTGAAAAAAATATACTTAAGCAACCGAATATTGATCTGTTTACCTATTGATTTGTGAAATTGGCATGATAATGGACTGCAAGGTCACCTCTGACCCTCAGTATGTAAAAATTGAATGGAAAGCTCTCTAGAAATTTGGTGCCAGTTCAGCTTGCGCTCACATCTAAGGCCAAATGCTCTTGGGAGAGAGGGCAGTTTGTTCCTATGCACAATAGTTTCCAAATTGGTGCTAGCTGCACCATGTTTATTAAATGGCAGTCTCCAGGTATGGCTGTGGATGCAGCGAGAGAGGCGAGGCAGTGCGCAGCAGCTCAGAGGGAGTTGGCTATACTGGTTTAGGAAATCTTACAGGCAAATTACCAGGGTTATTTCCTGAAATATCTTAGTGCAGCAGACTGGGCCAGAGGATCCATTTATCAGGACCAATGGCACCTGATTTGCTTTTGTATGAAAGAAAACTATTGAGGGTTTAAATCTGCTGGGCAGAGGAGCATCCTTCAGGCTGCTCATCTAATCTCTGTGTGCCTAATACTTAATCTGGCCCAGCCTGTACAGCATCAGAGTCAGCAGTGGACTTCTAGGACAGAGCTGCCTGAGGGGTTTTAGTTGCTGGCTACCAAACGACAGTAATAGGTGGCTCAGTGCTCACCCCCAGAAGGCACATCAACGACAGCGTGTTGCAAGTAAAAGTTTTAGCAGCAATTTATGCCTGATCAGAATTGGCTCAGGTTTGTGATCCTGTTCAGGTACAGGACTGCTTTTCTCCAGAAACCCCTGGGTGCAGTGTGATTCCTCCCCTGCTATCGAGGTAACAGTGAGTGACTAAAGCACTTCCCTGCTGCTCCTAAACTGTTTGTTGTCACTGTGCATCTTCTCTGTGCACAATAAAAGAACAAAAAAGTGTTGTTTCCAACGCGAAGTGGTTCCCTGCCCTGCCTCGGTACGCAGCTCTCCCCAAACTGAGGGTAGAGCCTGAACCTTGCCACTGCTTGTTGCTTGCCCAGTGATGACTACAGCAGAAAATGAATTTATTAGCTGTATTTGCTTCAGGTGTGTCTTTAGCATGACAGAAACAAGAGAGGCAGGATCTGGTGAGCAGGAAGCCGCCTGGAGCCAGCCGGTAGGAAAAGCTAAGCACTGGGGGGAAGGGGAAGGATCCAAAATCTCACCTCTAGCCAGCTGGAAAGCATTTCCACTGCAGGGAAACAGGCTCCGGCACTTTGGGATGGGAACACAGAGACTGTGGGGCCTGGGGAGTGCTCCATCAGAGGATGAGTCCGCTCTTCCTCTATTTAAAACCAGCAGCAACTGCCACAAGCTGAAATTCGACCAAAGTGTCTTGAGTGAGATCAAGTTCTGTACCCGCCAGAAAAAGAAATCCTGACTTACTGGCAATTTTGTGTTGTCTGACTTGACGTCTCCCGTGTTGCTTCAGATGGCTCAGCAGCACCTTTCTATAGCAACTTCATCTTCCTAACTTTCTAATAGCAGCACAAATACAAGGAACGGATCTCAGTAATCAATCTTTGAATAATAACTACATAAATAGTTTGCATTTATACCAAAACATTTATGCTGTAATGTAAGTAGGTGAAACCTCAAACTGTCAGATTGAAATTTTTTTTCCAAGACAGTAATTTCAGAGAGTTTCTCCCAGGCTCTGAACATTTTCCTCTGGAGCACACAGGATATAAAGTCAACATATAAAAGTCTCCTCCCTACTCAGGCAAAGTGCAATAAAGAAATAATTACAAAGCCACTACTAAAGGGAAAAATTTGGGGTACTTCTTAATGCTGCTCAAAGTTATGAGCTACTACTTGTACCTAATAAGTTTTTGTTAAAGGAGAATTATTGGCACTGCATATAAGAGAGAGGTGGTTCTCCTAAAAGGCAGTTAAGAGTCCCTGGCAAAAATTATTTAAATGAGAGAATGCAAACAAAAAAAGAGGATGCAAACAAACCCAAGGAATTGGTGGCTTTGAACCTCCTAAGACAGCACATACCCAGTGTGCCTCTTCTTTTAAGAATCACTTGGAAATAATTGTATATTGATAACTTCCATGTGTGGGTAACAGTATTTTATCATTTCCTCAGATACAGAAGTAACTCTCTGAACACTGCTTACCATTTGGGATACAGCGAAATGCTTCGTTTCTTTTCTCTTTGAAGATACCATATCTGAGCCTTAATTTTCATTTTAAGGAGCTGCTGTACCAACTTAGCAATTATGTCATATATTAAAAGCAGATGCTTGCAAGAGGCAAGATCCTCCTCAATAAAACAATGACAGCAAACCAAACCCAGCCCCAATTTGGTAGGTTGGTTTTTTTTAGTTTTTGAAGGATTTCAGGAACAGACCAAGGAGCCACTTACCGATTCCTTTTTAGATGGCGGATTTTCACAACCTGCTAGGCGCATAGCACATAGGGACCGAGTTAGACAAATCCAGTAGCTCACAGAGATCTCTTGGACCTTCTTCCCATCCCAGCCCTCCTCCTCCTTCCCCCTCTCCCACCCATGCAGTCCAGTCTCTCCCTTTCTTTTGCTTGGCTGCTTCTGCCCCTTTGCTGAGCCGATGAGGCCAGCAGAGCAAGCTCAGACCATCTCATATAATTTCAAATTAAACTGGGTGCCTAAAACACATCAGTATCCTGCTGTCTTGTGCCTTCTAGGCACGAGTCTCCTGTTACCTGTTCTCCTCTGGGCAGCAATTCCCACTACTGTCAACAGCAGCATGGCCAGCCGATGGCGGTTGCGCCTGACTGGGGGGTGTGTGGGCAAGGAAAGCGAGGGAGAGGGGGACGGAGGGGCTGTGCCTCCAGCACCGAGCCCCGCAGCCCTGGGCACCCGTGCTCCTCACAGCTGCGGCTCCCCCAGACCCAGACCGGGGGCTGGCATTTGCCAGAGACCATTTCTTAGAGGGTTCAACCATCTGCCCTTGGTTTGGGGAAGATGGGAGGATTCGGCCTCACAGACCCTGCCATATCACTTGTCCTCAGGGCCCAGCGACAGGCCTGGGCTTGGTTTGTGATTTTTACCATAGCGGTACTTCCCAAACCAGGCCTGCCTAAGGCCGCAGCGGGGGTCTGCGGGTGCAAGAGAGAAATCCTCCAGCTGAGACCTGGAGGTCTCCCATTCACGCCAGGATCTAGCTGTGTGCCCAGCCGGCCCCCACCTGCCCCACAGCACGCCCCTGGGGATTTCCTCTCTCTGGAGGAAGCACTGGAGGTGCCGTATCCAAAAGACTCATTCAAGGAGCAAGAGGACCCATTTTAAGCTCATCTTCCTGCTATTTTCAACTAGCTTCTAGAAATTCTAATAAAAGGGATCTCCACTGAGCTTCAGATCAATGGAAAATGCAGCAAAATGAAGTTTTTCACAACTACTAAGAGGAGGAACAACACATTAACAGCTAAAGACGATGCCAGCAGCTAATGCTCCACCCCTGCCTTGGGAATCTGGAAGTGCTTCAGTGTCAGAACTGGAAGCCGCGGAATAAAAGCCCTGGCCTTTAGCTCACTAGAAAATGTTGTAAAAATACACCAGGAACCAGCTAACGCTACAAAGAAAAAAAAAAATTCTGAGTTGGTTTTAACTTCATAGAGCAAATTCAAGTCTGCCTTAAAGAGAAAATAACTCCTGCTTTGAGACTCAAAAAAGCACAGGGAGAGAATTCTTTACTGATTGTTTAGGTTTTCCCATTTGTTTTCCACTAATGCAAGGATCACAAATAATTGAAAATAAGACAACAGTTACTCTATTATAATAGCTAGGAACCCAAGGAAGTAATCAGTTTGGAGCAGACAGCTTTTAACAGTTGCTTATGTGAAGTCTCTTGAAGAGGTCTAGAAACAATTCTGTAGACCTTTCCATTCACTCGCTCCTCTCCGCTCCCCTGCTTCGAGAAACATGTATTACTTATTCCCCCAGGAGTTCCCCATTGTCAACTGCCATAAAAGTTTAGCAACTTGCCTTAGGACTGCGAAGTTCTGAGCAGGGCTGGACATGCGCACCGTTCACAGCCTTACTAGGAGCACCTGAGCACAGTAAGCGCTCGCTCATATCCCACCCTTTTAACAAACTGTAACGAAGCAATACCAGACTCTTTGCCACTCTTTTTGAACAACAGCAACAAAACCGCTGTATAGGCAGGGGAAGTAATTTCAAAATTTCATTTCAGAGGCCGCAGCCAGGAAGCCGCACGGCACAAAGGCATGGAAGGGGCAGAGTAATGGTGAGAGCACAGCAACGGCACGAGAAGGTGTGTGTGTGTGTGTGTGTGTAATTGGGGAACCTCAACTAAGAAAAAGAACCATGAGGTAACCAAGAAGTAACCTGCTTTTCATTAAACACCCTTCCTCTCCCCATCCCCCCTCCTGACGAATATACTCTCTCTTCTCTGAATCATCCCCTTTTCTAATTTGAAGTTTGTACACATACACCTTTGAAAAAACAGCCGTACGCTTCAGTGTTTACAATGCGTTTGATAGGACAACCACTTTATTACAAAGAACAAACAATGCTTCAAAATAAGACTGATCAACTTGAATTGTACAAAATGTCAGTTTCCTTGTAGAGGTCATTAAGTAACAGGCTGTAAGACTAAGTTCACGTCAAATTCGCTATCCTGAAATATCAGATAACAACAGTAATACTTATTATATCTTCAGAGATTATGGCATGATCGTGTGCTCTACTCCAAACTACATTCAAAAGATATTGCTATAATTACTTTGAAAACACAAAGTGTAGGTTATTGTTCACTTCATTTCCATTTTCACAAGAACATTCTTAAGGTGAAGCTGCAAGAGTGTCTGCCATAACGGGCACGACCGTCCTATACTTACACAGTCACAACTTCCCTAAGGAGTTTAGTAAACCTAGACATTTCTACAATATGGATACCGTCATCGGATAGATTTCAGCTTCTGTTACATGTCCTTCAGCAATATATGAAATCAATGGATAACACAGCTTCCCGAAGAGCCAATGTCAACAGTCTTCCAAACGAGTTTAAAATCAAACAATCAATATTTGTCTGATATCTAGTTGATAGGCAAAGAGGTGGGATTTAGACGTTATAAATACAGTTCTAAAAACAGACCACAAAGTGTATTTTACAGCGTGTACCACAATTTCATTTTAAGTAAAACCGTGAGGAACTGAAGATTTGCGTATGATCACTATTCAACATCACCCAGCTTGGACAAAGAAGAGAAAGTGACATCTTATGTCAAGTCAGCTGAAGAAAGCACACTTACAAGGAAATTATACTTTCATTGAAAACGCCACAGTTTTACCCTTTGGTAGTTGTGACATACCCACTGAAAAAGAAATTGTGCAAAGCATGTGAAACCAAGTGCAAAAAAACTCCACCCAGACATACCCAACAGACTCGATTCTTAAATAACAACTCTACAATCACAGCTATCAATCAACAAAATCAAAGCCACAAGTGTTTTCTCTAAAGGCTTCTTTCACAGTACTAATAAGAAAAACCAAGTTCTATTCTTCTAGTTAACCGCTCATGTGTACGGTATGTTAGTTGTCAGTATTGGTAGTGAGATCATACCTGATGAAATGGACCATTAAAACACAAATATTTTAAAGCCAGTTAACTTCAGGAAAAGTCCTATACATTCATACTATAAACACCGTTTAAAGTGAATCTGGGACATCTGTCATTGTCATAAACACAAGATTCTTCTCTGGAGTAAAACCACGCGCGATACTCCTGTGCCGCAATTAACACTATTATAGCGATTTATGGTCCCCAGCACTTTTTATATGCTATTATAGCATGTGATGTGTTGCGATAATTAAGGCTGTATCAGCACTTCCATTACAACCCTGATTTTCAGAGTAGCTAAAACTTGGCTATTAAATCTGCTCTGGGATACTTGAGCTGTTACATCTCTAATATTTTAGTGATACTTCTTCCACCAAACCAGGCACGTCATTTCTTTTAGTTTATATATTTACAAACGCTCTTAAGACAAATTTAACTGGCAGAGGCAAGAAATTCTACCTTGATGTACAGTCTTTTGGCATTCGGGGCAAAATTAAAGTGCAAAGTATAAACTTCATTGCACAGTAAATAATTTAGATTTCCTTTTAAAATAAATCTTATTTAGGTGCCTCAATCTATTCACCTAGTGACCTTGTCCAACTCAGCCATTTTCCTCTACGCTTTGGTAAACATAGGTTTATATATAGATACATAAATAGCATTTAAACTGTTTACCTTTATTTCACTACTGTGAACAAATTTCTTCTTTTAGCGTAGGAATGGATCAACCTATTCCTAGAAGTAATGCTTGTTGAATTTATCAGCTAGCTAGTTAATGTAAAATGATGCATAGTAAAAGGGAGATACTGAACTTGATTGGTAGAATATACTGGTAAAGCAAACAAGCACTTAAGAAGATTAACTGGAATAAATATGCCGAAAGTTGCCTTATAATATGTGCAAAATTGCTTACCATGTATTCTAAACTTTGGTTACAAGTTTCAGATTGAAGTTTTACAGAAACATTATGGAAGCAACACAAGTGATTACAAACACAGGAATGAGGTAAGTTATTATTAGTGCAAAAAGCAAGCATATGCTAAAAGCAAAGCATATGGATTTAAAAAAAAAAGAGAATGAATCTCATGGAAGTTTTAATACAAGACCAAAAAGGTCTCTTGTAAACATTGGTATTTACAAGTTTAAGATTTGTACAACTACAAAAGGCTAATTCTAAATATTAGTAGTGCATTTACAATGAATTTACCTTTTTTTTTTGTAATAAGAGAAATGCCTAAGTTTATCTTTTTCCTTTTAAATCTTCAGGGGATATCTTCCAGGATTAAGATATTTCTTACAAATAGTAGAAAAATCATTTCTTTACAAAAAAAGTATATATTAAAATATTTATACATTTTAAGTTACTATATAATAACTGGAAATTTTTGCCTTGTACTCGGGCACCACAATGAAGAATGTGGTATAAGGAACTGAAACCAAATGGAATTTCTCATATACCAAATCTTATGAATTATCTATGCAAGACCTGTAGCAATTGTGGCAACCCTACCTCAAATACTGCTGCATGGGCCAATTTTTTATTTATTTACTTCTAAATTGAACCTCTCTATCTTTTTTACCTTTTAACTATCATTACCAAAAAGAGCTACTGGATAGAGTATGGTCCTCCACCCCACCATCTTCAATATAGTTTCTCTATGGTACTCGTACCTGAGCAAGGCTGTATAACGCTGATGTTTCAAACGTAAAAAAGGTTATATATTTTTAAGATAAAAACAATGCAAAAATAAACTATTTGTAGCATTTACAAATCGTACAAGAGTTACATTAAACACTACATTCGAAACTTGAGATTTATTATGTTGCTTCTACTTTGAGCTTGATGTTTTCAGATCTGCAAAAATAAAGGAGACATTGTTAAGTGTTTCATAATTTTACATCGTGTATGTGGTCAAACACTTTCAAACAACTACTGTTTCAGAGCTCTGGGATACAGATCATGGTCAAAACCGTTGCCAATTGAAGGGTTAAAACAGCATCGGAATACTAAACATGATGGAAGACAACTTCTTCATTGTCGCTCTCCATCTTAGGAAGACGTGTGTTAAAAAACAAGCAGTGGTCTACTCGACGGTTGGCTTTCAGCCACTCCCTGTGGATCACGGCCCACAAACTGAGAGGTCAGCTAAACCGATACAACAGTTCGCTGCTCCTGAGGCAGTGGGGACACTCCCCTCGCTCTGCCGTTCCTAACCTCCCTCCATGCTCACAAGACCTCTTGCTGAGCAAAGCCAGCTCCCAACCAGCAGAAAGCTAAGCCGGAAAGGAGAAGGAGTGGGATGAAAGGAGAAGCCAGCGAAACTTCTTGTTCTGAGCCCCTGGACTGGCTTACTTAAAAAGGTGAGCCAGAACTGGTCAGGCTAAAATCTAATCTTTATTTTCAGTGGATCCATTCCCACCCCTAACTCATCATGAACCTGTACAAATTCAAGTGCAGGGACAAGATGACAAAACCTCTTCTGGCTGTAACACGGACTTTAAAGCGTATATGCGTCACAAAAATGTACCTTACATCACCTTATGAAAAATTTTTCTAATAAGGAGGGGGAAAAGATTGAAAAAACCCTGATTACACCCATGCACGTAACTGGATTACTTATTAGAATGAAAAACTTTTGAGCTGAAGTTAAGCCCAGGGAAATCAGAAGCTAATCAGGCTTTTATTATTTGAGGGACTGGGTAAGACTCAGTAAGCAACATTTCAGTACTTGCTTGTCTTTGCTCATGAACAAATATAAAACATTTTTTAAAATGTTATGCCAAATTCAACATGTAAATTTTCTTAAAACTTCTAAAAGGAACAAAATGACATTTCAAGAACTTCACATGCCATGCACTGCTGAGAAAAGTGGTGGTTCTAGAGACAGAATACACCGTTTTCTCCACCACAGCTACAGCCCATTTAAATGCTGCGACTGACACTGACTTTACCTTGAAGCCATCGAACTTGCGTGGCTGGTCCGTAACCTCTCTCATTCTTTGCAGAAATTCTGAACACTATTGCAGGTCGGGAAGTGTAATCAACATGAGCATTTGAAAGCTGGGCAGCAGTCACTATACATGATGTTTTAAGACCACAGTATATTCTCATAAATACAAGCTGACTTGGATTTTCCTGTAATTGTGTGGAACGGATTGCTAAGTAGGCAGAATATTCTAAAATATTTCCGGAGGGTGAAGCAGGAGGCTCCCAAGAAAGATGAATACAGTCTACACTCTATAGAAAAAGGGAGAAAATGTGATAGTATGTAGGTAACCATTAGATACTCAAGTATATATATATATATAAAAATGTAAAAATACAAAACCCCTCTAAAGATCATCTGAAAATTCTAACCTAACATCATCACTCTTTGGAGGTAAAGATGTGCCTTTTGACTTTTTTTTTTTGTTAAACTCAAGGATGCAGAAGAAAAAATCGTTGGGAAACTATCAGATGACTAAGATGTGTATCTGGCAACATGATCATAAAGTCTTAAAATCATTCTTTGTAGCAAATTTCTTAAAGAATATTACATTGAGCACAATTAACCAATTAAGCATTTGACACTATTTTATATGACAATTTTAACTTGGAAAAAAAACCCAACAGCAAGCCAGCTAAAACCAAGAGTTCTGAGGATTAAGCTTGTGACCAGAATTTTATACATCAGAACTAGAATTACCTATATTCCTCACCTTGGTGATTTTGACTGTCGAAGGAGCTCCAGGAAAACCCGGAATGCAAGTCTTGAATTCACTGACCTTACTGAAAGGCCCAACGCCACAGCCATTAATTGCAGCAACTCTGAACCTGTACACTGTGCCTGGAAAAAGATCCTGTTTCTTAAGTAATCTGTAGTCTGGTACATCTGCACTTCCCGTCTGAAAATTAAGCAACACTTGTGTTAATTTTTAAAATATTGTAAACACAATTAGCCTAAAAAAATATAAGGTTGGTAGTGATAAACTGAGATTAATAAGTTTAACTGAAACTGAAAATCCATCTAACACTTTTGTACTCAAATCGGAATTACAAGAAGGTTCTGACTGAGGCCCTAGCTCACCTCAAAACAGCTGATCTAAGAAGCAATATGAGGCTACATCTCTAACCACAGCCCCTGCCCTGTTTTTCAGTCATTTAAATTGACCTGCACCTCTTGGCCATTTTTACTCAGGAAAGTAAAAGCAAAGTAGCACTTCCAGCTGCATAGTTTATGCTTTAATCAGCGTACTTTTTGGTCCTAAAAAATATTTTTCTTTCAAAACCAGTTATTGCTATAGTTAGGAGTTGCAATTTGATGCGTAGGTAATCAAAATGTTTTCAAAGAATGGCACTGTAAGTTAGCAACAACTGAAACATTATGTGCTCCTGTACTTCCACGTTTAAAATATTCATTGATGCATCCTTGAAACTTCCAATGGAACTATTTTCCTTCTGAATAATGTATAAGAAATCACAATCAATGTAAACACTGTAAAATGAACTACGCTCTTTAAAACTAAGATGTGCAATATTCGTAGTGAAGTGCTTTCACTGAAAGCGTTCTCTTTTGTTTCTGTCTCAAGAAAACATACACCCATTGTTTTTGTTCTTAGTTCACTAGGACATCGTTAATTTACACTTTCACCATCAAAACTGCAACATTTTTGCAATTTCACACATGCAACATCTTTGTGTATAAACTTATATGTGCCACAACATTAAGTTAGAGAAAACTAATACAAAACCCACTACAATTTCATATCTAGTCTTTTTAAAAACAGCCCTGCCTGTATCTTATTAGTATCTTTAACAATTTGTAAGCAAAGATTCTGGAAACAGAGAAGACACTTTGATCGAAACATTTCAGTGCTGTACTGAAATAAAGTTGGCATTTTTTTAATTTTTAAGAATTTTTACTGGTTTGAAAGTTCACTAAGTTTAAAATTCTTTATAAGGCTAGAAATAGAAATATGGAAAGAATTAGCAACAGCACAATAAGCCATTCCATATTATCGTACAAGAACAACACAAGAAAATTAGTCTGTTTCAGGAAATAGTAAAAGAAGGTGAGCAAAATACAGGAGGAACTGCATGGTCACAAAATACAAAACTCCTATAAGCAGCAGATACTGCTGCCCTATCAGAAAATCCCACATTTTGTTGTCAACCATATGAGCAATGGATTCCAAAATATGTATGTGCAAGTATGGCAGAGTAGAATTAGCAGCTACCTTATTAGAGACGCTCAGTGTTTCCTCTGGCAGCAAGTAGAACTGGCTCACCACAGCGCTGTTGTTCTTAAAAATTCCAACATCATACCACTGCCGGTCTCTTGATTTCACTGGTGCCGTTTGTCTTTGTGGAGTTTTCTAGTATTTGAAGAACATGTTATGTAGACTACCCATACTTCAACGTAATGTAAAAAGAAAATTTTAAGACTCTAGTGTATGTAAAAGACAACCCCCTTTCACTCCAGGTTACTTTCTTATACTTCAAAGGAATATGCATGTGTTGTTAAAATACTGTTCAAAACCAGCTGGTTCTTATATTGATTTAGACACAGTCCATCTTAAAAAAAAAACCAAACAACTAACAACAAAACAAAAAACAAACAAACCAAAACCAACCAAAAAACCAGTTGGGATGTCACCTCTGACATTCTAGTTTAAACAGGGAGGGGAAGAAGTTTAAAGCTGTAGAACCAGGTGTCTGTAGCAGCATGTAGTTGTGAGTTAATTTCACTCAGAGGTCAAGAAGTTTCACAACACAGTCCAACACCAGTACCTCTCCCTGGGATTCAGCTACACCTCAGCCCCAAACATATTCTCTTTCAAGCTGCTGCTGAACTTGCTTGCAGCTGAGAACAGGGCCTCTGCTGTGGCATGGGGCGATGGCGGTGGAGGGCATGGGAACTGCTCCTGACGGACGCAGAAAGACGGACGCAGAAAGACAAACCGTCTTTCTTGCTTGCCTCCAGGCACCAGGGAGGGTGCCTGCATGGTCAGTGCGCCCAGCACAGACAGGCCGTGGTCCTGCTAGCATGGAAAAGGGGCAGGAGTGGCAGCTGCTATTGGCAAAAGCACCCCAGCCCTTCAGCAGCAGCTGCTTCTTCCCATCCTTAGCTCCTCTCTTTTGGTGGCAACAGTGGCACTTTGGTTTTGTGTATTAAGTTGTAAGCAGGTGAAATAGGAAGCATTTACTTTTTCAGGTAGTATTTACAGCTTGCATAGCCAGTCCCCATCTCCTCTAGGGAAAAACATCAAGATGTCAGTTTAGTTACGTTTCAAACCTATAGATCAGCAGCTAACACTAGTCTGATCTAATACATGCTTCATTTTAAATTCAGTTGTGCATACAGAAACACTTCACATTTGCACATCATGCAGCAGAGAGACCATTCCACTGTGCCAGTCGATAAAAATGATTCTACAGTTGAAACACATACTTGGATCTCCTCCCAACTACACAACTGCTACTTAGACTCAAATCAAACCCACACAATGCAATTAGTTTTACAACAGAAACATTTACCCCTGTATTATGCACTTCAAGCCCTAAATATACATTGCTTTTCTTTCAGAGACATAATTAAAGGAAAACAGAAGAGCCCTCACAACTAATCAACAGAACAATAAATACAGCAATTTGATTATACTTCTTCAGACTTACAGAGGAGTGTGAATCATTTGTCTGTCCGGTATTGACCCTTGTCGAAGGCATGATATAAGCAGTTTCAGCAGCTAGAAACAAAAGGTGGTATTTAAGAAGCTTAAGTGGTATGAAAAATTTAAACACAGAGCATGAAAGTTGACCTTAATAGCCATTTACAAGTATTTGTTGCAAAAGTATGTCTCAGAGTTCTTTTGCATGCAGTTCTATTTATAACACAAACAACTAATTTTGGCTTGCATCATATTCACAGAACAATTGTAAGAGCCTGGCATCGCAGGCTGCTACAGATAATACAGACAGAAGGCAGGACTCAGAAAATCCTAAAAAGTGACAGAATTATGAAGTTGGTATGAAATACTTGAGAACAAATAATCTCAATACCAGATTGAGGCACATACCGATGACATTATATGAATAGTCTAAGCATGAAAACTTAATTTGAATGCATTATTTCTGACAGTAATACAGTCTGAAGTCTGAACATGAGCAGTTAATCTTTAAACAATCCTAACTAATGGGAAAAGATTTATTAAATTTAAAATGGAATCTTGAAAAAGAAAAAAGATAAATTAAAGCACATAAGCACTAAGCACATGAGCAACGCAAGGGAGTATTAGTATCCTATACTTGTGTTTCTGCATTTTTCTTTCAAAATACAATACTGTTTGGTAAAAAAATTACACTACTCACACAGCGTCAATAAGGGAATACAGTTCTTTAGCTAACACTCAAAACAATAGCAAGCACAGCCTGCTGATATTCACAAGAAACAGAACTTGAAAAACTATCAATATGTTTGGTTTCTACGTTGCTGCTTATTTCAGCTATTTCAAGCAGACTGCAAAGAGGTCACCACATCTGACTAGCGGTGAGCTAGCCACATGAACTGGCCATAATTGTTACAGAGGTCAATTGTTTAAAATCAAAACCATCTAAGGTTACTATTTATAGTCTTTTGCTGACTAAATAAACAGACAATCACTGAATGAAAGCAAATGTGCTATGGGCACCAAAACTGGCTGCCACTGCTGTTTAGAAAATGGGCTTCTGCATAAATGAAGATTTAAAGGACTTTTCACTTACAGGAAACAAAGTGGTTTACAAACGTATAAAACGAATATCCTGATTTTAAAAGATGTTTAAATCATAGCAGAGATCATCCAGGCTGCCCAAGGTCCTCAATGCCCAAAGCCCTATCTCAATCCCAGGTCCTAGTCAAGATGGGAATCCCACCACACTAGAGGAACTCTGATGGCCTTAGATATATATGGCTCAAAATACAGTATGTGAAACACATTTCAAACCTTCAGATTTTGAATTGAATGTTGTTAGTGAAGTTTCATCTTTAACAACTGCCCCATTTGTACTTGATGATTCAGTTTTAACAGCCTGCTGGGTTACCATAGTTTGTGTGCTGGAAACAGTACTGGATACAGAAGCATCAGGATTTAGAGTTCTTTTGTCCAAGTCATGTAATTCACCTACATTTGCTGAAGTCTGAGAACCTTAAAAAAGAGAAAATATTAACCAGAATTCAATATTGATAACACCTGACAAATCTCAACTTGATCTAATGGCTTTAGTTTCATATAAAACCAGAGTTTAGCTCAGATTTAGGTTAGAATAGATCCGATTGTATTAATTGCTACTGCTTTCTTTAGGTATATAACTTAACAACAGTCTGCCTGCATAGTCATAAATATAGATATGTAAATGGTTATATTAAAGTGGCGACTTAATTTGTTTTAAGCTTGCTATTCTATATTTGGTTACAAAAAGATTAATTTGGAAAAAAATCCTAACAAAGTATCTACACAAATCAGTATCACAGATTTGTAACAATCAGCTGTGGAAGTCTGTTTCTCACTTAGCACTAAGATCCAAAATTTCCACACAAAACGTTAATTACACTGTGAAGAAAATGAAAATCCAATAACCTATAAATGACATGAAAGTCAAATATAAACAGATCAGGTGTTTGAGCCTGGATTCACCACACTGAACTTAAGGCACTTCAGTGAAATGCCTAAGTCAGTGCCCAGTCATCTTCTATTTCCTCTACAGTCAGAAAGAAACACGCTCCTCTCTACGTTGCCTAAAATTTTACATCGGCTAATAGCTTTTCACTATTAACAGACAGAAATAGTGTCAAAGAGAGCCTGGAGTTACTATCACCTTAATGTCGTAAAATTAGTCTGGCCCTGTCAGTCCATTCTTTCACATTAACAAGGACTATTTTTGTTTAAAGGGACACATTTGCCATCATAATAATTAACATTTTGAGAACTTCATGTCCCTTGCAACACTTCAAACTTAAGATTTCATTCTTCCTCATATCTTCTAAAAATATGTACAGTGATAACTAGCACAAGGTTGTTTTTAAACTACAAAGGCCTCTAAAATAATTTTAAATTGCAAGACAGAAATAATCTGATTTTACGTTTATGAGATGAATTTTAACTCTAATTTTTTATTAATTTTTATTCTATAGTCATCTTACTTGAAGTACAAACAGGCAAAAGAGAAGGGGCATTTGACTCTTTGAATCCTGTAGCATCTGCATGGTTTTTCATAGTCTCCTGTGTAATCTTGTTTTCAGGTGCTGCAACCTTTTCCTTTCCTTCTACTTTTAATGAGTTGGATGAAAGTGAAACTTGGACCTAACCAAAACAATAAATTTGTTAATGTTTAACTGCAAAGTTCAGAAATTTCAATTGCAAACATGGCATGAAAACGTATGCTTGAAAACAACAAACAAAAATCCTCCAATAAATCCCCCTAGTGCTTTAAATTAAAACAAGAAACCAACCTCACAATCCACCTTATCTTAGCCATTATAAAACAAAGACTCAGACTCGAAGTTGACTTGTAAGTGTCCCTGACACATACTAAATTTCATCTGAGGGTGAGCTCACATTCTTATGTTATTACATCAAAGTTCACTGACACATACATTTAGTCTACTGGGGGGACTTGAGGGGATGGGAAAAAAAAATCACCATTACAGAGGCTTTCAACCTCTGCTTTCCTGGCATGTACCTAAGATATTTCTACCGTTAGTAAAATTCATAGTACTCCTACATGTGTTTTCTGCAAGAATACATTGTGGATACCATACAGACCTGAGGCCGTACACAATTAAGAAAAGGTCTAAATTTCTAAAAATGTGATCCTTTAGCCAGAGCTTTTCCTCCCTCTTTCTTTTAAATTGGGAAAAGTGGAACATGTACAACTGCACAACCAGACTAGACAATAATTGGGTTTATACTGTAGTAGGAACCGACAACTAAGCAGACTAGCATAAAAACACTAACAAAGAAGGAATATGCCTTATCCTTTTTGCCTCCCACATTAATTTCACCAACATTTTGAGGATGAATAGTATTTCTACTGGTATCAGGCTCCCAGGTAGCATTCTGGAAGTCAATACAGTTGCAGTTTCCTTTCTGCATTACCAGGAAAAGGACTTTAAAGACGCAACTACTTCAGCAGATGACTTTTTTTTTGTTTTGTTTGATTTTGATTTTTTTTCTAAGGCCTAAAAAGTATGCAGGGACTTCTAACACTGAGAAAGTGTTTTGGCAGTTCTCTTGCTTCGCACACTACTTTGTCACTTAGGCATTTTTTAGTTTACACTTACGTTATTAGGAATGACATTATTTGTTTGGCTGGGATGATCCACCTTCATTTCTGGATAAGGGACACTAGGCAATGATTGTGGACTGTGATGTAGAGAAGAGCCACCTTTCAGGTAAACAAAAGCAAATTCTAATCAGTTATATAAAACTTAATATTATGTTGGTTGGAATCTATTCCAGTAAGCAAGAGGGAGACCCAAAGTTGCCTGAAGGAAGGCCTGGTTGTAATACTGAAATAAAACTGCATGGCCAAACAGCCAGATAAAATCCCTTCCTCGCCGTTTCCTTTCTCAAATTCTGCTCAGCACTGTACAAATATCTTCATATTCAGATAACTGGCCAAAACTGACAGAGACAAGTTAAAGCTGAGTTTTCCATAATTACGATGCACACATTTTGGGAATAACCAAAGAATTAGGGTCTCTCTCAAAATTATTTTGTTTTAAAATAACAAACTTGTATTAAATTACTTATGCAATCCCCTACCTTTGCACAAACATTAGCGTAATGTGATCTGACTACTACCTTGTGAACTCAGCACTGATGTCTCAGGGACCCCAGTACCAGGTATTCCAGCCACTGGCGGCACTGGTGAGTCAGCATGTAATTGAAGAAGATATCCTTCAACTGTAGGTACTTCATCCCACTTGACTTGAAAAGAGTTGGTTGTAGCTCTGATCAGCTGTACCTGTGATGGTGCTGGAGGTTTCTCTACAAGAAACCAATAAAACACAGATGGCATGTTTGAAATTGCCCTCCTTTATCAGTTCAAGAAACATTTATATGATGTAAGCAACATCTATAGCTCATTTTTCACTTATGCACAATATATACCAGATTCAACAAGAAACAGTTGTCAAAGGTGGCAAGTCAAGTCAGAGAATTATAAAGTGTCATTCTAGTGTTCAAAAATGCTGAAGTTTTGATGCTTTCTTTGTTATTTAATTGATCTTCTGCTGACAGTAAGTCTTTGAATTGTATATACATCATTACGGGGATTACAGAGATAAGAGATCCTCTTCCTTTCCCAAAAGGCTGCATGCAGCTCTTTGGCTCCTAAAGCTTTATGTATTCCTGGAAAGAAATCACAGAAGTCTGTGCTTCCTTTTTCCTTGCTCTCTTTAGCTAAAGTGAGCCTTCCCTCACACCGCTTCTGCAGAGCCTGAAGCCTAGGCATGACTCAATGCCAGTGACCTGCTCCTCTCACTTGCCTTGATGCCTGACTAGGCTGCACTCTCAAGCACATCCCTCCCCTGCTACTCTTCTTTTGTCTTCTGACCTTCCTGAGGGGAAAAAAAACAAACCCAAACAAAAAAAAGAAAACATGATCTCCTAAATATTTCTAAATGTTTCACAATCTTCAGTAATCATTCTCACGTTTCCGCTTGAGCAGGCAACAATTCCCTCCCAAAAGTACTATTCTAGCTCCCTCTCTCCCAATACCATCTCAGTGTCCTGCATCAAGCCAGCTACTAATGAGCGATTAGTGCTCCAGAATTCCCTTCAGCCCCAGGAACAATTTGGTCCTTTCTCATATTTCACAGTATCTTTTTGCAGTCCAAGAGATGAGGAAGCAGCAGCAGCAATGATCCCAAGAGAAGAAGGGGTTTGGTAAAAAAAAGTAAGGAGCAGCAGAAAAGATCACTAAGAAGAGAGGCCAGGAATCTTGAGTTTAGGTAAAACACCCTTTAGCACCTTGTATCTACTGACTATAGCATGCAATGCAGAATCTAGCCACAAAGTTCTTTCAGAGGCTTTAAACAAGTCTTCCTAATTTTTTCAGTTTAAGATATAGCTGTAGCCTTTAAACAATAAACAGTGAAGGGTGGTTTATTTAAATAAGCTTTCAAATTTAAATAATCTTTGAGTTTGCTACAGCTTTAGATGTTCTGATCGTCAATGATGCCAGCTTCCCATACATTAACAAAATATGGAACACAGAACAAGTCTCTTGTTTATTTCTGACTCACCAGTATCAAGGTACCAAAGATCTTTGCAGCAAACTTGATTGTTCCAAGCTTTTCTGTAACCATCTCTACCACTCCAGATATACAGACGAGTGCCAACAGCTACAGCACAGTGTCCTGCTCTTGGCCCTGGTAACAAGTTACTTTTGTCCTCCTGGCAATCTGAGATCAGACCTATCCATTCTGTGGTATCTAGTAAATGAAACTCAAAAAATTCAGTTTCTAGATGTTTTTCAAAACAAGCAATACAGATGTTAATACACTTAACTGCTCAGAGAAAATGAAAATAAATCATCTCTGTTTTTATAGACAATTGCATTTAAATTTGCGATATTACAAAGAGAAGGTCGCCTACCAATTAGTTTGCAAGATACAATTAATTAATACAGGATGAATTTTCTGACCTCTGGTTGACTATCTCAGGCAAATACAAGATTCAGGGATAGTACTGTCACATTTAGAAAAAAAACTCATTTCAGGATCCATCTCTCGTGTTCTACTGTAAATGAAGAAGGAGTATCTACATTACTTAGCATTAAAGTTGTATGGACAAAGATTTGCATCAGCAAACCTGCTGAATTTTTTCGAAGAAAAATAGTAATAATACTTAAATAATCACTTCTTAAGAAAGATGTAGAAAACTGGCATCTTCTTTAGTCAGCTAGGATCATAACTGTGTATCCTGCAACTTTTCTCAGGGTCTTCAAAATATTTACTCTACTCTGTTAGGAAAGTATTAATTCAAAATGCCCACTCCCATAAAGGCAGAAACACTGACCCAAATTAAGATAAGCAAATGAACCGGTACACTTCCATTCACCATCATGAGCAGAAATTTCACCTCCTGCTGACTGTGGAACCCATCCACCAAAAATATACATTCTGAAATATAGGAAAAGAGGGAAGAGGGAAAAAGAAAAGAAAAGCCAATTAACATCCAGATCTGCTGCATGTGCTCTCTCAAACTAGGACAAAATAGAAAAATTCCAGTGCTTTACAGTTCTGTAAACCACAGCAGATTTTATTTGTGTCTAGTCTCTTTAGAAAGTATTGTTGCAGACATCTACCTTCTGAAATTTTTTAGTAAGTTAACTGATGAAAAAAAACAAACCAAACAAAAAAACCCCAAACAACTTCCATGAAACAGAAGTTAATACTGTATATTTTTTTACAAACCACCAAACTGCTAATACTCTCCAAAAATCACACATTTACATGGAATTTCTACAACCCTTTACTGCAGGCCTCTCAATAAACTATTCTAAAATTAGAAAAGCAGTATCTTAAGTCAGATATCAAAATTTAAAAACATAACGCAGGCTACAAACTAATAACATTTAATGTAAATAATAAAAAGCTAAGTTCTTGGATCATAAGAGACAAAGCTTTCACACTTCTTTCCCCCCTTGCCTCTTTCCTCACACCAGCTTGCAAACTGAGATAAAATAGACGGAAACCCATGTTTGAAAGTCCATTTTATCAATGCTGTCTGCCAAAACAAATCATACTGGCAAGAAGCAAAGTAATGAGGAACAGACTACAGAAAAACTGGGCCACAAAAACGTGGAATGGTTTTGCCTAGAACTAGTTCTACTCTTTGGGCAGCTTCTTTGTGTAGCTAGTTTATTGTGTCACAGACACAGAGGCACTCAAGTTGGCTCCTGACAGAGCCAGCTCAGGTCCAACTGAAACCGCCCCCAAACACACAAAGGTGCATTGAGAAGCCTGGAAAGCTGCTTGTGGGTTGGGCAGATTGTCCTGCTGGATGGAAACACTGACAGTTTCATACCCTTAAATTAACAACGGTACTTTTTCATTTCCACTGAGGTAGGATAATAGAAGTAGAAAAGTACTCTACAGGGCTGATGGTTTATACTGAGCAGTAGTGGATAAGCATCATCATTCTCCTACTAGGTGTACCTTTCTAGAGTTGAGCTTTTAACAACAGACATACTTGTTTCCTATTACATTGGCCGTATGGAGACTGCGAGGAAGTGGTACTGTCCCTTTAGTTTCTGGTCTTGACCAGGTCATGGTTTCTAAAAGAAAAAGAATAAAACTCTCAAGCAACTTATTACTGTGTATTTCACTACCTGGATTTTAGGAGGGAACATACCTCTAACATTCAACAAAACAAAATTTCACCTTTTTAAGATGGCCACTTTAAGAAAGAAGGCGCAATAACAAGCACTTAAAGCTTCTTTTAAAATTCGCAGAAAACACTGACAAACTAATTGTTTATTGGTTTATCAGAAAGATATATTATGGTTTCATTATGGTTATTCCACTTGGTTATCATAGTGACAGTCTTTAAAGCACTGTAAGGAAACCATCTCACAGCATTACCAAAATTGGTGAGGATAATACACTCAAACAATGCTGTATCTATTTAATTCCAAAAATTACAAAAGTTTAACACTACAGTGTAAGTCCCAATAATATCTGTGCCACATCATGCCATTAATTATTATATACTATCATTTTTCCTCTTAGCCAGTGAGGCCCCTGCACTGACTTCTACTGGCAAATCAACTCACCTATGTCAAGTTCCCAGAGATCATTAAGCCGACAGCCACACATCCCTCCAAAAATATACATCTTTGGACTTCCCAAATCTTTCCTGCAGTATACGATGGCTGTGTGAGATTCTCGGGGAGACGGCAAGATCCCTTTGGTCACAGGAATACTCCAGCCAACAACTCCAGAACTGTGTTGCAGCTCCAGTTCATAAAAATCATTTAAATATCTAGGGTATTATTGACAAAGTATGAAAAATTTGCTTATAAGCAGGATTACAAGTGAGCTTCAAACCCCTATCACTTCCTAGTATTACAGACTTCTGTCTTGGAAGAGTGTAGAATTTTAAAATCCCCAAACATTTGATGGCATGGTGTCCAGTACCAAAACTAAATGGATTTAAAACAAAAAATGATAACTTGTTGCCAAACATGCTTTCCTATCATACTTGATACACTACATTACATGAAGGACACATTCAAAATTGGTAAACAACATTCTTAGCAGAAATTACTGCATTTGGACAAACTTGGAATAAACTGTAAAGTTGTGAGAAATACGTGATGATGTAGGATATTAGAGATGAATTTCTGCAACTCTAAGGCAACAAAGGTGAAAAGAAGCTGTTTCTTTTCTGATGTCTTCAGGCTGGCCAACAGGCAATTAGTCATTTGTTGCTGAATCTACTGGCAAGTTATTTTTAGATAACCATTTTTGAATCTTGGCATTCACACCAGATACCTCTTCTTTACTGAGCTTAAAATTTATAGCCAGTTTATAGCGCGGTGGATATAACCACCTTGAACTGCAGGTGAATGTGGATATAAAACTTCAGCATTATAGCACTGTTTGCTGATAATAAAGGCAACTTCAGCTGTTACTTTAAAAAATCTCCAGATGAATTCATAACTGTTTTCCACAGGATTATGGAGGAAACTTCCATTGTGAGTTCCCTGATGACTCATGAGACTTTGCTGATTTAAGTAAATCTAACAAACAAGCCGTTCTTAGAAACATCACCCAAAATACTAGGAAAAATACCAAAGTCTACTCAGGTTCCCCTCCAAAAGCGTTAGAGCTGTCAGTCAGTGTTACATATTGTGGGATTAGCAGAAGAAATATTTAAGCTTCTTAGCATGTAACCCCTCCACCACACAAATAATCCGAATGTGAGTATTTGGTATGCAGGACAGCCTCCCTAGAATGTTCCTCTCCAAAGTTGTTGTATCTAATAATTTACTTTTAAAGACATTGAATTAAAATGAAATCAGCATACCTGGGAACATTATTATTTGAATCCTCACTTTCATTTGCCAGGCCACCAAATAAATAGCACTTGTTACCATATAAAGAGAAGCTGTGGCCAAGTCGTGGACAAGGTGGTGATCCAGTGGAAGGAGCTTGAGGTTTTACTTTTTTCCAGAGCCATCGACTTGCCTTAAAGACAAGAAATATATATTCAGAAATATCTTCATTTATAGTCATTCATAGCCAATAGAATTCACTCATATATTTTCTGAATTATTTTTAAGGGAATGCTGGGCTTTTCTTAGGATATACGTTAAAAGGGACACATAAAAGGTAACCTTCATAAATCATTAAATATTTTATACTTTATTTAGATTAGATGAAAGTTTCCTTATCAAAATTATTTAGATTTCCTCCATCTTCAGAATCTATTTAAAGAGTTTATTCTTCCAGGAGCAGAGCAAACCTCATCTAACTTTCCTCTGCAGTTGGTAATATAAAATGTGTTTGTTCATAAATAGATAAATAAAGTAGTACTCAAAACTGAACATCTTCATACATTTCCTACCTGTAATTCATATAAATCATTACTGTATCTTCCATATTCAACCATTCCTCCAAAAACTAGTATTCTGGTACCATCACAAACAAATCCATGTGCTGCGCAGCCTGGAGGAATATCTCCCCTTACAGCAGGAAGAAACCACTGATTTGTAGCTATAGTAAAAAAAAAGGAGAAAAAAAAAAAGAGATATTTCAAACACTGAGAATGAAAGTGTATTTTTAAACACCTATGCTTTCTAAAGAATTACCTTTTACTTGTAGATAACTGTGAATAGGCTGTTTGTTTAACACCAAGTTTTAATTGAATTAAAACTTTTTTTTAATAAAAAGGAAAGCAAACACCTCTATCAAACCAGTGTTACTTGATACATGAATGAGCACATGAGGTCGCTGTAACTAAGTCAGTTACCAAGGGCCACCCAGCAATTTAGTAGACTTGCCAAGAAAAGAGGCTAACGACGAACAGAATCACAGAATGGTAGGGGTTGGAAGGGACCCCTGGAGATCATCTCATCCAGCCCCCCTGCGTGAGCAGGCACACCTAGAGCAGGGGGCACAGGACCGCGTCCAGGCAGGTTTTGAATGTCTCCAGGGAAGGAGACTCCACAGTCTCTCTGGGCAGCCTGTGCCACTGCTCTGTCACCCTCATAGGAAAGAAGTTTTCCCTCATATTTAAATGGAACCTCCTGTGTTCCGGCTTGTGCCCATTGCCCCTTGTCCTGTCATTGGGCACCACTGAAAAGAGTCCAGTCCCATCCTCTTGACACCCACCCTTCAGATATTTCTAAGCATTGATAAGATCCCCCCTCAGTCTTCTCTTCTCCAGGCTGAACAAACCCAGGTCTCTCAGCCTTTCCTCATAAGGGAGATGCTCCAGTCCCTTGATCATCTTTGTAGCTCAAGTGCAGTTCCACACAAAAGAAATAGCGGTGCTAACTCAGGGAGTTAGCCCTAGAAACAGAATTATCAGAGCTACAGCAGCATGGCTGTGTGCCTGGACTTAATAGCCTTATCGAAAAACGAATTACACTGTTCTGGGACCAATGTTAATATCTACAGAGCACTGCACTGATACATGGGAGAGGAGAGGCACTGAGGCAAGAAAGAGCAACTCAGACTGCCTGATCCAGCAGCAGCATATTGGTGTTTAAACTGTTCTGGAATAAAAGAATTACAGGAGATATTGTCTCATTTTTCCTAAGCTTTTTTTTTCATGAGCAGGAAGAGGGAGAGTGTGAAATTAGAAGCTTCCAGTGAATGTTGCTGCAGGGGATTCAAGACGTCCTCGCTGTGTGCGAGCTCCTCAGAAGTCATCATGCTCACAGTAAGAGCAATGGTTGACGTCCCAAACTCAGGTCACAACCCTGCATCTTTAGCCCGCAGGAAATTTTAAAGAAAAAAGAAAATAGTCAGTTTGGTCCAACAAACACCCATCTGGGAACTGGAACAACTGAGTCATGATCCTTTCTGTCACTGCTGCAAAGGGTAAACACCTTTAGCAGAAAGTCTGGGCAGAAAAATAAAAAAAGCGATGTTAAGACTCACTCAAAAGGCACCAATCAGAAACTGTTCTGAAAGGTAGTACAACTGTATATCTAAAAGCTTCCTTTAGATTACTCATCAAAACAGAAAGGTCAAGAAATAAATTTTTTCCCCAAAAAATGTGATTGAGCACAGCAGATCTGTCAGCTACCATGGAAAAATCTGCTTGGAAAAACTCTTAACAGTAATCTTTCTCCTCGTAATAAACTCCAAAAACCTCCAAAACACATTTGCGCTCTCAGATTTTACCTCAAAAACACTCAGCAAAAATACCATCACCTTTTTTTCTTTGGGGGTGGGGGGGGAGTGAGGAGCGGGACATGATAAGAATAATTTTTGAATCATTCTTAAAAGTTGGCAAGTTAAAAGGCTAGTTAACATGCTCTGACTTTCATGCTTTTGGTGTGCTGCACAAGCAGCCAGCACCGGCCGACTGAGAAGCGCAGATCAGCCACCTAACTCTCCCGCCTCAGCCCAAGCTCTGAAATGACACAGAAGTTGTCCACCCTCCTACAGCATCCCCTACAGTAACTGCTTAGGCATCCAATCTTTCACGAATAAAATCGGCCTTGGGCAGCTTCCTGTTTGGAAAGGCTCCCAATGCCAACACGTTCGCTTTTCTAACCGAGATTTCCATTTCAGCGCCTTCAGGTTCTCGTGAGCGGCCACCAGAGGGAAGAAGCGAGGTTGGGACACTCGCGGGGGCTAATGCAGCTCGCAGCCATCCGGCCCGGGGCTGCCAGGGGACAGCCCACACCCCGGGACGCCGGCCTCGCAAAGCAGGAGAGGCGCCTAAGGAGACTCTCCGGGTTCCTTTTTCCCGGAAAGGAGCGTTGACCCCCCGACAGCCCCGGGGGGCCTCTCGGCCACGCTCACTCCCCCCTAATTTCGGCTTTT
>VZTV01073530.1:3113-15267 GCA_013400875.1 Anhinga rufa | reverse complement strand
AAAATCAATAAAATAAATAAAATAAAAACCCACAAAGAAAAGCCAAGATTCCATTCCATTTGTGGGTGCAGCAGCATTTCAGTTCCGCAGCACAGGGAACAGTAACTCAAAACTCTTACGTGGAACACTTTTGTAGATCTCAAATAAATAGGTCAATGTTTTACACATATAAAGAGGAAGCTGTAGTTGTGCTTGCAGTAGTCAGAGGAGTGGACAAATCCAGCCCAGGCACAGACAGCAAACCTGTAAGACACACTGTGCTGGGGGAGGCTTTTTTCTTCAAAGCAGGGCTAAAAGTGACACCTTCTCCCCCTAAGAGAGAGCATTCACAGAGCACCAGGCAAGAACCAGTATGGAATGCTGGCCTACCATTCCCTTGGGAGTTTAACCCTGTAAATTAGTCAGGGGAATAAGGGGAAAGATGGGGGGAAATATCCCAAAAGCCACAGTTCCGTTTAACAGATGTGTTCCAATGTGAGCAATGTTGACATTTTTTGAACTGCTGGCATAGCGACTGGTTCCAGTTCGGTAGTTTGTTTCCAGCATTTGAGAACACCAACCCACCAACAATAAAATCAAATAAGACGATAGTGGATTGAAATAAACACTTTGAAACCAGAGATGATTGTTTGCTAATGCTAACAGCGGTCCTAGAAAATCGAGAGGTTTTAGCATATGCTCTGCTCTGGTAGCTCAGCCCTCTACTCCATCAACACTCCGGTTTTTACTGGCATTGCTAGATCTGCATGCTTGCTGGCTATAGCGCTGAAAACTAGCATGTGGTTTTTTCACCACTAAGCTAAAAAATACCAAACCAAAAAACCCACTTGCAAAGCTGCAAACAGTATACGTGACAGTTCTACTTTAACAGATGTCTGGATCATGGCGGGCTTCTTCAGTAGCTCCCGTAATGAGATGGTAGCCACTGGAGGAGCTTTTGAGCCAGAAGTCAGCAAACATAAACACATTCCATTCCTGGCTTTTTGCTTTCCCACAATACTGCAAGATAGGGTAGGAGCGGAGTTAAACTTTAGTCAACATTGGAGAGGTCACTGTAACAACAAACAGTGGAAACAGAGATTCAGTAGCTTTGGGTCTCCTTGGCTTACTCAATCAAGTAATACTAAAAATACTTGTCATGCTAGTGTTTTGACAAACCATCACTGGTGGACTTCGAAGTGCATCACCAGGAAGGCAACAGAATATATCCCATTTTATAACTGGGGAAACTGAGGCACGGAGTAACGGTCGATTCAGTTGCACCCAGTAGATGAATGGCAGCATCTAGAACTGTATCACCAAGATAATACAGTCTCTCCTCCTTATGCTACTGTTATATCAGAATTTCAGCTGAGGTGATGACGGTTTATTCTGTAACCAAGATCTGATCTTTCAGTATGTCTTAGCATGGCATGCCCATCTGCCTCCAACTCACTCACGTGATCTGGTGTAACTACTGGAAAATAAGTTTTAATGGTGGGGGGAAAAAAAAAAAAAGTTAGAACAGAGGTGCCTTTACATTACTTTACCAAAAGTGCCAAGGGTCAGATTCTTTTGCTGGGGAAAACGGAAAACTCTCTACCAAGAGAGCTCACAAATGCTGGGTAGGTGGCCCATTTTCTAGTCAAGGTTGGCAAAAGACTGAGAATAGTTTAGCAATTAGCGTGAGGCACAACAGATGCCATTCTTTAATCACTTGCTCCAAAGCAAACACAGAGTTAAAATGCAGTGAATTAGTAGGCATATACCACATTTATACTGCTGAGACTGAGAGCAGAATTGAGCTCATGCTTATATTCAAAACAGGATGAAGTTTCCTGTCTGGAAATGGCTCCGCGCCTTGGAGCTATGCCAGAAACTATAGCTGCTTGCTGAAAAAGCTCATTGCTCTGCTTTTGTTATCTCCTGATGTTTCATTTTGGCTTTATGTTATATCCCCAGAAGACTTGTATAGTTTTTCATGGAACGGGGCAATATCTCAGCCTTTCCTGCTATACACAAATAGGGCACATCTCAGCAGGCTTCTCATCAGCAGTAGGTTTGAAAAAGGCATTCCAGATGTCTCAGCTTCTTTCCCATTCCCATCGACTCAGCACATTCTTGCGTGTGGTGCTCTCAGACCAGCTGAGCGTTCACTGCCCATAGGGGACAAAGCTCTTCTAAGGCTGTTCTTTTTGACAGTGGAAATGGCTTTTCTCAGGAAGGCAAGTTCCTCCAGCACCGAGGGCGCTACTGCCAAACTCAGACATCCCTGGCAGGTTAAATTACTCGTACGTTCTGTCAAACTTCTGAGCAGGCAGGTAACTACTCAGCAACAACCAGGACAACATCCAGGAAAGAGAGGAATAAATCCCTGGGTGGGCAACTCTGAAAACAAGATCTAGTTTTCATCTGCACAATGTGATCTGGATAGGGCTCGAGGGCAGCAGGAGGGCCAGAGGCAGGGAGACTGATATTTGTATGTCAGCTCCCCAGAGCCACCTCTCTTTAGCACTGCCCGGGTTTGCTGGACACCAACCTTAGTCCCAAGGGGGAGGTTTAGGTTTCTGTGACTTGAAAAAGCCAATTGCTAGAGAAGAATGGACCTATTTAAAAATGTATGAAGCATGTCAAATTTATGTATTAAGCAGCCAATAAATATTAAACCACAATGAATATTTTAAAATGTTAATATGGAGCTATACCCAAGAGACTTTAAAAAAAATTAAACTCGGTATTTTTATTTTATTTTTCTGTCTGAACTAAGCATGATGGTTTGAGTTTGGACAGGCTGTCAGATGATAGCTCCTGCAGTGGAAAATATAAAAANTGCTTGATTCTGCACAGTCTGGCATCTTGCACAGCCTAAACTCCCATGCAAAGGGGAGAGAAACGCTTACGATCTACACTGGTGAGAAAAGCGGCATGTTGTAACAGCAAAAGCAGAACAGAATCGACCTGCGCCCCACACTTTCTCCGGTTCCATAAAAGCAATCAGGAAAGGTAGCCTGTTAGAAAAACAGCTTGTTTGCCTTAGGGCATGTTAGCATTGCAGAGCAGAACAGGCTGCAGAATCACCCTGGAGCAAAGAAAACAAGAGCTGGATGTCACTACAGCACTGCAAGCAGGGTAATTAACCCTGATGGGTGGGACACGCCACTTTTGGTGCAGCACGGCGTTAAAGCAGCTCTGCAGCATCCTCACTGGTATCACTACACGTGCAGCTCCGGGTGTGCCAAGGTAATGGGAATAGCTCAGAAACAACCAAGCTCATACACTAGAGCCAGATACTAGTAGCAAGGGAGGCAAGACCTCATCTACTCTTCTTACCCTCAGGACAGGAATAGCCCCCGGCTCAAATGTGAGAAACCTTCATAGAAGAAACCTCAGTGTTGCTCTAAGCGGCACCTTCACTTCAGTGGTGTCTATGGTACTTTTGCAGGGCACAGGTTTGCCTTGACTGCACTCCCCTCCTGCTGGCACTAAGTGACCCCTGCAGACCACTGCGGAGGGACAGAAAAGGCAAGGACATTGTGGCATTTGGAGCAAAGGCCTCCTGAGCTGATGATGGGGAGTAACGTGTCATACTCCTGTCCCGTGGCTTACTGAGCTCTTTAGAGCTCAAAGGTGCACCTGTAGATATTTATCGCCTCCTCAATCAGGAGAACCACTTCCAGAGGCCACTTACCAATGGCTGGGGCAATGTTGTGAGTTGTGAGGTTCACCACCTTCTTCTCTCCCACTGGCTCCGTCACAAAGACTTGGTAGATCCTGCGCTCGTGCAGGCCACAGTAGTGATGGTGCAGGTGGCAGGAGTAAGTGCCTTCATCTGCACTTTCCAGCTCTGAAATCCGCAGGGAAAAGTCACCCAGGGCAAAGGCTGTGTCAGTGATGTTCATCTTCTGACGAATGAAGAGAGGTCCGTAAGAACGGCGCTCGCCAGAGGCGTATAGATCAATGAGGCGGTCAGCCCGGTCATGAGGAACCCCTGGGGGTTGCCTGTCCCAGTGGACCACTTGTTGTTCCTCTTCACTGTGCCGTTCGGTCCAGATGTGGTTACGGTTCACACAGGGGAGCATCACTGTGCTGCCTTCTAGGGCAACGATCACAGGCTTTTCCCCATCCCAGTACTCATTTGCATCCTCAGCTGTGGAGGAGACAATACAAGTTGTGCAAACTTGGTACCTGCATCTTTACATACTTGTCCTATGCTTAAGGACATCCAGGCACACCTAAGATTGCCCTCAGACCCTACAATCCTGTAACACATCCCCTCCAAAGATCTTGAAGCAACCCTGTAACACATCCCCTCCAAAGATCTTGAAGCGCCACAGGGGTCTTGTTCATGCTTACTTCAGCAGTTAGTAAAGAAACGCACCTCTATCTTCTACATCCTAGGTCAGTGCGTTAAGCAAGACCACTTCCTTATAACTGATAGAATCTCTTGCTTCAGAAAGCAGGAAGTATATTCTCTCTACAGACTAAGAATGGAACAAGAACAACAGATTTCATCTTCAATATGCTGTATCCCAATTCTCCAAGCAGGAAATGCTTTTCTACCCACAAATGCCTTAATTACTGGAGGAGTTCAAGAACCACTGTTTTGTATTTTGCTCTTGAAAAGGAATAACAGAAGAACCAAAACACGGATGAGCAGATTGGGGCCTGCCCACAGGCCTGCCTGGGTGTTTTTATTGCATAGAAGCTGTAAGAACAGCAGCAGAAGAGATGCACTTCTCCACTATCAGCCCTTTTACAGCCTCCCAGCACAATCAGCCCCAGTAGCTTTACTTGTGCAATAGACAAAAGCTGGTTTAAATTACATGGTAGCGATGCATGTGTGGCATGGGTGGCACACACTGCAGTTGCCAACAGCCCTTAAAAGCTTGCTTTTAGAGCTGGAATTAAGGTGTGGTAACTTCAGGAGGCTTTTTAACTACAGGCTTCTCAGGGTAAGCTCACCAACCAATGTACAAGGCAGATCTTTGTGGCTAACCTGACCGATGATGGATCGTTACTAGGGATGTTCTGCTGCTGGAGCAGTAACGGGACAGTTAGTTAATTGGGCTGCCTAGAGTGAGCATTTAACTTAACGGGCTCCATGCATTGTTTGGCACATGCCAAAAAAGGAGAGAGGTTCATAAATAACATACATTCAATAAAGTTTCTGAAAACTCAGGGAATCTGAGGGCAAACAGCATAGTGAGCACCACTGCCTCCTGATGTTTTCCAAGCCTCTTGTGGCACCTGTGCCCTGAACCTGCAACTGGTAAGGCATGGGCAGAACCCTGCATCCACACTGCTCTTCTCTGACACCAGCAGAACAGCATGCAAGGCCTACCGTGAATCAGCACACAAGCACCACCGTGAATTCAACAGTCCTGGTGGCCACTGGACTCCAGTTGCCAGACCAGGTCCCTTGCAGGAAGGAACACCGAGCTGTCTGCCACACCTACCTTTCTTGGTGATAGCCAGTTGGATTTTCACAGTTTCGTATAAGTGGCAGTAGTGATGGTGTAGATTACAAGAATATGTGCCTTCATCACTCTCTGCAACATCTAGTACAACAGGAAAGAGAGGGGAAGTTGAATCTTTTATGCTGAGACAATGATTACTTTTGTCATTTATACTGTTTCCCAAGTGCTTGTACGGATGCAAAAGGGCCTTTATATACCTTGGTTCTAACCCATCCTTATCACCAGGGTAGGCTAAACAGAGAACAATCATCTCACCTAATATAAGAATTTGTTCGGTTTATTTGCTCTTGTGTGGAATGTACTTGTATTAACAGATGGAAAGAGAAAGCTGATTTAAGTTTAGCTAAGAGCAGGCACAGGAAGAATGACAATCTTTGTAGTTCAGAAACTGAAATACAGTCAAAGGTCCACAAGAAGCCCAAGTGACTTTCAAGCAATGAGGTTTTTATCGATTCTCTTTTCAAATGGGACTGTTTCAAAGGGTAAAAAACCACTATTGCCAGTACTTCAGAGAACCTCATTAACCGCATTAGACTGATATTTATTTATTTATAGAAAATGCTCCGTAAAATTGCCATTTTCACTGAAAAACACAAAGTTAATTTAGCTATGAATCCTCCATTTTGCAAATAGCACAGGGAGAAAAGATGCTTTTTAGTACCTTTGATCACCAAGGAGAAGTTGCCATCTGTAAATGCATTCAGAGGCATGAATATCCTCCCCTGGTTGTAGGAGCTGTATACACGCTGATGTCCAGCTGAGTACATGTCACATAGCCTCTCCACCTTGTCTCCATAGTAGCTGCTGTACACATCCCAGTGGACTACACGCTGGCGGTCGTTCAGACGATCCTGGGTCCACATCATGCGATAACTCTTGCAGGGCAGGACAGCCTGTGACCCCAGTGTAGCACTGATATTTAACACTGACACTACAACACTGTCTGGGTTTGAGGCATCAGCTGGGACTGAGAACCAGGACCAAAGAACAAAAACCAGAGTTACCAGATCAATGGCATGTGAAGAAGACATTAGAGTAGGACTCAGACCTGTCCTAAAATCTGTGCACACCTTCCACCCAAAATAAAGTAACTTTCAAGACCAACATAGAGCTCGCTTATGGAGAAATACAATAGAAAACCACTTAAAAATACTCATTTCATGCGGTGAAAGTGATGTCTATGATGTCTGTTATCAGGATCATAGATTTGACCTGTCCTACCTACCCTTCCTAATCCTAGCCCCCAGTTTAATTGAAGTTTAGAGACACTAGTTCATGGGATGCGTGGCTCATGCCTATGGAAGTTAGCGATGAAACCCCCTTTGCACATCATGGAATCAGGGTGCCCCTCATTTCTCATGATCACAAAACCAGGCAGATTACAAAGATGTCACTCACCTGAATACGAATAAACAGAACCTGTCAAAGCAAAAAGAAAAGTGTGTTACGGACAACAAAAGGAAGAAAACACTGCAAATACACTCAGAGTCAGCAGCCACCTCCTCTGTTGTTATTCCATCTATTCCTCCCTTCTCTATTATTATACTTATTTAACATAGGTATTGTGGTTAAGCCCAGAGGCTCAACCACAGGCTGCAGCAGACACTGTACACTTACAGCAAAAGACAGTGCCTGACCCAGCAAACTTAAGAGCAATATGGGATATGCTTAGCCTGCAACTGAATTTCATACACTCCAAGTCTTTATTTCATACCATCCATAGTCACAGAGTTTTTTCCACCATGCTACTCAAACGTAACGCCAAAGCTATTTGTCAATGCATCACCCACCAAAACTGTCTGAAAGTGGCCTCTTGAGCCCAAGAGGAAGCTATTTAACAAATGTTGCGTAAGACAAAAACAAGAACCCAAGGAGGCAGGAGCGGGCAGGGGGAAGGGAAGCACCAGTATTAGGATCTGATATTCATCCTACATAAATAACACAGCACCAGCAGAAACAGCAGGGCAAGAACAGTTCATAGAATCATAGAGTAGTTTGGGTTGGAAGGGACCTTTATCTAGTCCAAGCCCCCTGCAGTGAGCGGGGACATCTTCAACTAGATCAGGTTGCTCAGAGCCCCGTCCAACCTGACCTTGGATGTTTCCAGAGATGGGGCCTCCACAACCTCTCTGGGCAACCTGTGCCAGCGTTTCACCACCCTCGTTGTAAAAAATTTCTTCCTTATATCTAGCCTGAATCTACCTTCTTTTAATTTAAACCCATTACCCTTGTCCTATTGCAACAGGCCCTGCTAAAAAGTCTATTCCCACCTTTCCTACAGTCCCCCTTTAAGTACTGGAAGGCTGCAATAAGGTCTCCCCGCAGCCTTCTCCAGGCTGAACAACCCCAGCTCTCTCAGCCTGTCCTTGTAGGAGAGGTGCTCCAGCCCCCTGATCACCTCCGTGGCCTCCTCTGGACCCGCTCCAGCAGGTCCATGTCCTGTCTGTGCTGGGGGCTCCAGAGCTGGACGCAGCGCTGCAGGGGGGGTCTCACCAGAAGGGAGTAGTACTACCCAGATGTCACCAGTTAAAACCATGTTCATTTTTGTCCTGTTTGACCATTGTTAAATGACCCGTGACAGCTTCACTTCCATCTCTTCCCCAGCAAACACCCACATCTCGGTCAACTTTCCCTGCTAAGGCAAAGGCCTGAATAGACTCGGAGACAGAGCGGACCCCAGCTCATTTGCTAGGGGTTAGAGCTGCCCAAGTGGAGGGAAGTAGATCCACACTGCTGATGCACTAGATTGAGGGCCAAAAGATAACTTTAACCTCCAAGACTCCAAGTCAAACTCCTGTAAAATTTTGACGGTGGGAATTAATGCATTGAGGGAATTTTGTAACTCTGCAGGATGCTGAGTCTACCTGTCAAATGAGGCATGATGTAACGTGGCTGTTTCGCTTCACACTCATGACACACAGTGCTGTCAGCACTCCTCCGGGCAAACACATCCTCGCCTTGGGGGCATGGCCCCCGGAGTCTCTCCCACTCTCCTTCCTGCTCCGCACAGTTAACACTGTAATGCTCTGGATGCAACTGCAACTCTGCCCAACACATGTGACTCGGATCCATGCAGGAAGAACTTTGCAAGAAATGAACTAATGCCTTTGTCTCTGCATTTCTCTGGTCCAGCCCCTCCTGCTTTTTGTGTAGGAGGGGTCTAGGAGGTCTCCTGACATCATGCTTTGAGAGCACCATTCAGACTCCCAACACAATGACATCATTCATCTCTCTAACCAGTCAAGCCCAAGTGGGCTCCAGCAAGATCATTAGATGTTTTGTCCTGCTAATGTCATAGGCACAATGTCCCCCAGACAAAGGATGTATTTTTTTTTTTCAGCCCTGGAATTTATGCATTTCAAAAGAGAATAAATTAACTCCAGGCTGGGGCTATTTTAACCACACCCCCAGAGCATGGGCCGAGAATAAACTCTGTTTCCTTTCCTTCTATCACAAAATACTGGGCAGTGACACCAGAGAACAAAAATGAGCTGCCAGTTCAAAGACACTCTGAATACAAGTTATTTTTTCTACATTTATAATCTCAGCATCGCAAAGAAAAAAAAAATCTCGCATAAACTCTGTCCTGCTCTGGATATAAGAAAGAGACATCATACACAAGAGATTATAATTCCATTATTTGATGGTCTCTCCTAATAGGCTGCGAAATGCCTGATGGTAAAATACGATAAGCTGCCACCCTGTCTCTGGAAGCCAGGACTTAGATTTAGCTTAGGACAACAAAGGACTCATAAAAAGCTCTTTTACAGCACCAAATCAGCCTTCTCCAGAAGAAATCAGTCTCACTTGCGACAGGACAACCAGTTCTCAGCACAACAGCATCCACTCACATCAGTGTGACATATCCACTCGAATCGGTGTGACAAAGCAGTGGAATTGGTGGTGTTTGCCCTGTGGCAAGGGAACAACGCAGGATCACAGCGACTCGCATGCTAGGGAGTGGTGTCTCTGAGCTGCCTGGCTGGACAGCCAGTGCTTCCAGAGTCTTGCACTACTGCTCATTAATAGCAAATTGATTTGGTGTTACAGAAACATCCTCTCCTGGCTCAGCAAGAGGAATGCATTTACTTTTCTCCTTTCCTCTTGCAAGTTAATGTAAAAAACATTGAGCCTAAATGCAGCATCATAAATCTAACGACTGACAAAAGTATCCACCTAAGCCTTCCAATATGCTCTGCTCGGCAGCGGGTCGCAGCCCTAAACTAACAATAGCACTAACCCCTAGTTTTGTATCTTTTAGCTGACCCTCCTGGCACGGTAAGGACCACCCAGGTCCTCTCTATCCCACCCACAGGGGCCTTTTGCCCAGCTAGGCTGCCAGAGCCCTCTCAGCCAGCTACATGCATTTCTCCAGCACACTTCCAAACACAACTCTCTGGAAAACAAGGAAGCGGTGAAGTTGTCAGTAGCGTAAGAGCTTTTAGATAAGAAAAGCTTATGTCTTGTAGGTTTCAACAGCTTCTTTTTCCCTCCACCTTCTGCTAGCAACTCCCTAAGAAGCAGGGCAGCAGCACTCTTCCTTACTCGACAGTTACACTCCAGGGTCTTTCTAGGTCTGACCCTCAGTGACCAGGAGAGGTTGCTTCCTGCTGGGAAAAGGGAAGAGTCTGTTGATGCCTTGCCTGCATTTTACCATACTGCTATTTTGACTTGCTGAGCGTTGCCACCCAAAGCTGAACAGCCCAGGCTTACAGTGACATTATGCACTAGAACAAAACCCATCCAAGAGGAAGGCATGGTTAAGTATTGTGTTGGATGGAGTTCAGCACAGAGGCAGGCATGGAAGAGAAAGGGTTTTTCACTGCATGTCTGTGCACACTCACATGCACGCACACAGATTCTGGACAGAAACTTTGAGTCTGAAGCCTGCCCTAGGGTATTATTCATAGTCTCAAAGTGGTAGGTGAGAATATCAAAAAGACAGCGGCATAGCAGCCGATAAGCAAAGTTCTAGAAAGGAAAGAAAGGACAAGTCTTTACAAGAGGCATGGGAATTCCACAAGACAAAGAAGGAAGAACTGATTGTTCCGATTCCCCAGCAATGCTGGAAATCTGCACACATACATCGGGTCATGGATAAGACTCAAACTTATTTGACGTGGTTGTAAATGAGATCACTTAGAAATCTAAAGAATCTGGAATGTCTCTGATCTCTTGTATGCCTGGAGAAAACGGAATTTAAAACAACAGACCTTCAATAGCCTGAACATAAAGCAGTAGTTAAAGAAGGAATAAGCCTTTTCCTCTCTTCAGTCTCCTCCCTCTGCTAGGACACCTAGCTCTGCTATGTGAGACAAGCAGAGCAAACAAGACACGTCCCCCAGCCATGCTTTTTAAAGTTATTTTTTGTGTAACGTGGTAGCTATTGAACAAAGGCAGAGATATAGCCATAAGCCAGCAAATTTGACAGCTTATGAACTACAGGATCAGGGTAAACTGGTAGCAGTTATTTTGGTGAGTCACACTTCCCAACCTGCAACTGTAAAAGTCAAGGAGTATTTATGCACCTAGTGAAAGCTCAGACTTTTGTAATCACAGAACTCCAGGACCTGGAGCTTCAAAACCACCAAATACCTTAATAGTTGTCAACACAGAACTCAGTGTAGCTTTCATTTTAAAATTTCGAATTCCGCGTGACAGATAATCACTTTGTCCTCTCTGTGCGATGTACCCACAAAAAGACATCTATATGCTGCCCCCTGACATGTTCTGTGCAGACTCAGCATGCCTCTCAGCAGGATCCCAGATGTATTCTGCTGGTCCCACAATGTAGGAAGAGGAAAGCAGCCTGAAAAAGCATTTCCTAATCCCTTGTAAAAGGCAGAGCCAGCTCTTACTTCTTGAATTCCATCCACTTTTCAAGTAAAGACTTAAGCCACAAAAACTGCAGGCAAACTAGAAGTAAAAGCCTCTGGGTCTGAAAGACAACACTCTCGGAGCTCTCTTGGCAGTGGCCTTGGAACAGTTCAAACAGAAAACTGTCCCTTGAGCCTTGCCTGAACAATACCACCACTTCTCTCCTCCTGGAGATAGCTGCTGGCAGAAGGTCTGCTTCACAGGTAGATGCATGTGCTAATGAAACCACTAAGTTCCTGTCTCATACTGGAACATGAAAGACTACCAGAGCAGAAAAGGAAACTGCAAACACCGTCAGTGGCAGCCTGAGTGCCAAGTCGCATATACGCTCCCCGGGACATGACACCACCAGCTCTACCTGCAGTGCTTCTCCAGAACTCAGGAAGAGCCTTGCCATTGATGTCAGCAGAGCGAGGATAAGCTGCCTGAACGCTGCCTTTCAAGGCAATAAGCATCACTGAAGTTCAGACTAGCACTGAGCAGGAAAGAAAACAAACTAAGAAGTCACTGGAGAAACAAGTGTCATAACCCACCAGGTGTGTGGGTCGAAACAGCAGTCTGTGAGGTTGGCAGTCCACTTGCCTAAGCAAGCTCAGCCCATTATTCATTTGCACACCTTCTCTAGTATCTCCTGGTCTGTCTCAGCTCCTTTTTTTCTTTAGAAAAACGAAGTGACATCACCTTTACATTAGGGGCACAGAGGGATGGTCTAGTCTAGAGAAAAGACGTGTTCTTCACAAAATCTCTGTGTCAGATTCCGTATTTCTCCCATAAATCCCATTGTCTATGCAGGGGATTTATTGGTCTCTGTAGAGCCGTTA
>VZTV01073529.1:39017-49983 GCA_013400875.1 Anhinga rufa | reverse complement strand
AGTGATGAAACAAAGGTGTGAGGAGATGTTCAGACCTAAGACCTACCTAAAAATCTCTCTCCACTCAGAGGGAGGCTCACAGTGTCAGGATTTCACCCTTCTGGTGAGGATGAAAAGGCAACAAAGTGAAAGATGAGATGTGAGATACTGGTAATAGAGAGCCAGACCTTTCTTTCCAGCCGTGAGGTCAGATATAGTGCAGATCAAGAGCTGCTGAAAGTTACTCCATGTAGATGGCTGTCTACTGACCACTGCTATATATGATATGGCAATCCCATGTCTAGTGGACAGAGAATCAAACTGCTAAAAAAACCCCCACCAAACACACAAACAAAAAAACCCACTAGCATGGCTGGCCTTCCTGCTGGGACCCTGAAGAGAAGGGTCAAGGCCTAAATAACCTGTAATATTCACTTTCCAGTCTCCAGGTGATTCCTGTTAGCAGTGTTAAAGATGCCAGACAAGGGAATTTTGCACTAGTTTTGTCTACACCCATATGAGGGAGAGATACCGCAAGGATTTAAGGGAAGTCAAACTGAGGCAGTGGTGAAGAGAAAGGGAAGAACTCCCAAAGCAGCCTCATCTTTAAAACCATTTCAGATGTGTCTGTTTCATTTATTCTTCATTCTGCCCCTACTCTTAGTTAATTCACTGCAGCAATACCTCATTAAAACCAAAGGGAGCAGTTCTTTATTTAAGGTCAGTTCAAATCCTACAGGAAGAAAGCCCATATTTAATCTAGGTCCCAAATGTCATATCAGATATTTCAGTGTCTATCATTTGTGTATATTTTTCTACATGCCCCCAGAATGACAGGCTAGATGCTCAGATTGCTATCTCTGTAAGCCCTCTCTGAGATAAAGTGTTTGAATTCTATTCTTGACTACAATGACAGTCACCCAGAATAGGACAGCATCTACCTAACCTTGTTCCCCCCAATAAACAGATACCCTTTGCATTTCCTAGAAGGCAAACCAATGGAAGGACTAGTCTTACTAAGTATTCTATGAAGAGACAGCTATGACTACTCTAATGCATACAGAAATAATGACATGCCTAAATCCATAGTCCTTCTAAAGAGCCAAGATTAAAATTGCAATGGTGAATATTGTATGCTGTGATGGTGGCATGGGTTCTGTCTTCCTTTTTGCCTTTAAGAAGGGTTAGAGCAAAGGACTCTACTTGGATCTTGTCCCACAGAATTATACTAAGCCATGTGCTATTCATAGGACAGGTCTTTGCAGATTGCAGTGAAGTCTTAAATTCTAGCTTATATTCAGAAGATGCAAAGGTTAAGGGTTCTTAACATGCTTATTCCTTGCAGCATCCTACAGTAATGATGCCTTTTAAGGTTGCGTTGCCCACTTAACTACTTAAACAGCCTACAACAAGACAAAGTGCACAGGGAAAGGTAAGAGGATGAAAAAGTAAGAAAAGTGGCCTTTAAAGATGTCTGATAGATTCCAGCTCCTCTCTTCTGTCAGCTGGGACACACCTGCACTTAGGTGTATGTTGATAGCAAAGCTATAGCCATACTGCAGTTGTGAGACGTGATTTTAAGCTGAATAGATGTGCCCAAGCCAGATTTAATGATTAGCAATGAAGATTCAATAGTCCAGGCGTCAGCTGCCCTAGCAATTCAGTGTCATCTCTAGCTGGCTTGGACAGCCCATGCTGAAGCCCAAGTTGTTACGTGCTCACCACTCTCATTAATTTGCAGTCTCAACTAAAGCTAACTTAGGTATTTGCTTACGTTGCAGTCAGAAGTCCTAAACAAGTATGAAAAAGACTAAATATGTAGTTCAGCTGCAGAACTTGAAACAGTCTTTTGCAGCCAGATCATTTCATAGTCCATGTTGCCATGAAGCTACAAAATTGCCTATACTGGCACAGCACAGAGAGAGGCATAGAGACAGGAACAAGTGCCCGTTAATGGGCGTGTGCTATGGCAGCGGCTTGTGCCAGCACTGCCACTTGAAAATTCACTCATCCAACTGCGCCTTAATGGACCAGCGTTCACCTCGGCTCTGAAGCTAGCTCACTGCAAAGCCTGNNNNTAGCTCACTGCAAAGCCTGCTCTTTGGTGTGCTCTGAGGGGACAAATAGTCAAAGACTACACAAAGATTGATAATTGCTGCAAAGCCTTGTCATGACTCCTGCATTAATAGCTTACTGCTTGATGGCTTGTCATGCTCTTATACAAAGATGCCAAATAGCATGTGAACAAAACCATGGGATAGGAAATTCACCCTCTTTCCAGTACTCATAGCTGATAAAACCTTCATAAAGGTTTTCTTTATGTACTTTTCAAATGGATTACGAATCCACCCCTGCTCAGCGCTGCAGCATGGAGCAGTCATCTGATGCACAAAATAACAGTTATCTTGCCAGGAAATTTGCTGTACTAATGCCGCTGTCCTAAGCAGCTCAATCTTTAATCTGATTTCTTTGTTTCTTATTTCAGGCAAGCTGCTGTAACAGAAATGTTCAGTAAAGACTGCTAAGCCACTTGGCATGTCTATAAAACTCAGGGGTGTTAACTATTCTCTTGCTCTTTCCAGTTGGCCAGGGTCCTGCTCACTTGTATTTAAGGAGGACTTTAATGTGCTTGTACTACTATGATATTGCACATATGAGCTTGTAGTTACTGTTTTATTTTCCTAGCTGAGTTAGGTAAATACTGATAAAGACTTATATGGGTTACTTTTATAAGGGAAGTAAATCTTTATAAGCAAAAATTCAAAGTGAAGCTGTAGCTTGCTTTTTTGGAACCAGCTGTGCACTATGTATTTAATCATATTCCTGTTGTTATTGGATTTACTGGAGACATTTTATATCGTACATTAGGAGATCCATAGGGATGTGATCCACTCAGAGGATGTGACCCGGCGGGATTTTTGGCCAATGACTGTAATAGGAACAGGATCAAACCAAGCCTGTCATCCTGTTAGCATTTACAAAAGCCTCCTCTGAGATCGAGAGATAAATAGCAATCAAAAGTCGATTAAAAGGAAGTGATAAGTTGTAAGCAATTTATATGTAGTTTGGATTTAAACTGCAATTTTTAGAAGGGAAGAAATTTACCAAGAAAATATTTTGTATGCCCAACCTGAATACAAACCTGAAATTAGCCAGCTGCTGAAAGTCACTGTTGTGCCACTGAAAAATATGGGTGGATCAATCCTAGAGAAGGAACCAACTACTGGGAATAACAGTATAGAAATCATAACATAAACCCCCACTGTTGAACCATTCACAAAGATCATCTGCTCTATTTAAATTATAGTAGGTTTTTGAGGGGCATTTGTTAAAAAATCTACACCAAATTTCATGTCCATAAAACAGTTGAGACAAAACTGCAGTCAAAGAACAGTGGAAATATAGGTGCCTGGGGACTGCCCACAGTCAGACTGCAGAAGTGTTGGTCACTGGGTTAATGACACAGTGAAACCCTATTGTAGTACAGGAAAATAAAATCCATTAGAAAAACCTACAGAGACATCTAGCTCTATTACCTCACATCTGCAGTTGTCTGCCATACAGTGGTATATTATGGAGATAAGCACGCATGATGAAAATGTTATAATAACCTTTAAAAATGGGGGACTGGAAATATAACGCTCTTTTTACTTGCAAAGTGTTTCTCATGCAAGTGTCCCTGGGAGATGTTTTATAATAAAGCTTGAATGAAATACAATAAAAATCAAATCAAAGCTCATTCACTGTATACCAAACAGAACAGTTCAGGTTTCAGCTTTGGTTTTAAAGCCAGGAAGAGAATTTACTTGATGAATTTCTGCTGCTGCTCAGAATTCACAAAAAAGAAAAAGACAATAGCTCAAAAGGTAATTTACAAACAGTTTGGATTTAAAGGCTAATGTCAAGAGATCACGAATTATTCAGCAAGCTGCAAATATCCATTCAGAATTCAGTTCTATTCCAGGATCAAAAGCATAATTTTACATGTACAGCATTTTCTTTTCAAGTGTGCATATGATAATTACTGCATGCAAAAATATTAATGTATTACATGTTTCATTTGCATGAAGAAGTTATGCAATTACAAGCAAAGCTCACCCCCACTTTGTGTGCGCAACAACAGTACATGTACAAGTGAAGAGTGTAACTCTATGGCATTGTGCGCAAGAGGTTATTCAAATTCAATATCCAAAGACTGATTTGAAAAACAACAGCCCGCACCACAGATGCCGAAGTCCAATGTCCATGTTGCTGCTTTTTTGACTACTGTCAGAACATTCCAGCTGAACTAGAAGGATCCAGCGTCATTTAAGATTTGATGACTTGAAAACCAGACAGCCTCCTCTTATTGGTACTTTTCCATTCCCAAGTATAGGTCCAATGTCTTTTTAGCATTGAAGGTATTTTTGCTAATGCCTCGTAAAATTCTATATGAAATTAATGCTCTGTGCCAAAAGCTGTCTCCACAAAGGTGTAAAGGCTCTCTCAGAAGGTTAATAGCGATGATTTCTCGTCCTGGCCAACTTCCACATGGTGACTGTTACAATCAAACTGGCAGTGATTTTTATGTAAATGAGTCCATTATCAGAACTATATGTATCTGGTTACTAGACTATAGGCACTTAGGGGGAATTGGCATTAATATTTCCAAGAGAAGCACTTTTTTCCTTAATGTTCCAAATACTGTTGTTTGGGGTTTTTTTTCTCTAAACAATGGTTCCGGGTCAATAGTTTGATGATTAAAAACCAGATCATATAAGCAAAAGCTAGTTCTTAATCCCTACAAATATGAACATGTTTGGGTTAGCTCTATTTTTTTTTTTTTACAGAATCCAGTTAGATAAACTACAGTAAAACAAGTACAGCATGAAAAATAACCATTCTGTAGGGGTTTTTTTACATTAAAAAATATGTTGGAGACTTCAAAAACCTTAAAAAAGGCAGGAAGAGAGCACGTGGGAAGCACTTAGATGTTAAAAAGAGACTTAAACCTCGTGTTAGCTGTAGGCCTTTCAGTCTTGCTGAAATATTCACCTGTTGGTTCACCATGACCTGGTATAATTTGTAGGCTGTCAGCTGAGAACCAGCCTTTATCAATCTAGTCTGGAGTTCTGTGGCCAGCAGTAGCCAGCACTGCATCCCCTGGGGAAGGAAGTAAAACCTCTTCATTCTTCTTGCATATGTTTCAACTGCCCATATTGCATGTACTGACAGTGGCAAGTATCTGCCTGACCTTGTTTGCTGATCTGCATAATTTTACCATAATTTGTCCCCTTCGTGGCACTTTTTAGCAAACAGAAGGTAGCTTTATTACAGAGCTTTTTCTGAATCAATAGCACTGCTACCATTGCAAAACTACATGTTACATTCTGTTTCTACTTGAAATATTGAGGCTTCACTTGAAAATATGGGATGAAATGCTGGTCCTATTGAAGTTTTGTTGTTGCTCTTTGACAAGATCAGGGTTAGCCACTGGCTCTTTGTACTACACAAGTGCATGTTACATAGAAGGTCTGTCATCAGAGCCAGAAATCAGGATCCTAGTTATTGAGAAAGCACTGCTGTAATACTGCCAGCTAAGAGCATGGCTGGTTAAAGTTACAGTATTATAAAGTATTTTAGTTACCTTTTTAAGTAATAGCATAAATGCATGGGATAAAGTGATGTTCTAAAGTGAACATTCTCCTGATGTTCACCAGGAGTGCCTGGGTGAACAAATTGGAGAAATAGGGGTGTGAGTCATAACAGGAGTTCAGGATTCAAAACATTTCATGCAAAGCAGTACAAAGGCATTCAGTTAACCTCTCATGTCCTGATAATGATGTTGAAAACTCTTTCGTGCATTGCAACATTGGACTTATGCCTGTTGGGGAAGCTAAGCTTACTTCTTTTGATGTATCTAGGGCAATTCTATTTAATCAGTGATTTGGGTATCTCATTTTAGATATCTAAATTGGAAATTTTTTGCAAAGACCCAGAGTTATGAAACACCCTATGATCTGCAGGATAGGATAAAAATTTTGTATTTCTTACCCATCTGGACTTAGGAAAGATGAATTTCACGCCTTATAGAAACTGCAGATTTCATCTTTTAGAATGTGTTTCTTCAACTGCAATCAGTTAAGCTAGAAGGAATTTCGATTTTTTTAAAGCCCGTTCTATTAAGGAATCAGAGGGTTTGATTGGCTAGAAAAAAATTAATTCACTCATTTCTTTGTTTCAATTAGACAAAAAGACCTTTTCACACAGCATGTCCCCTTGCCCTGTACCTCTCATTACTTTGTAATAAAGTTCAAATCTATGTAAGAAAATGTTATTCCATGATTCTTCAACTAGAAATGCAGCTCTCAACATCTCCCCACTACAGAAGATTCCTGTCTGCCTTTTGGCATGCTGCTTCTGGTTTCTCACGCAAGCTGGGAGATTATCTCCTGAGTACAGACCACGGGGGAAACTCTAGCTCTGTTGAAATCAATAGAGTTTGGCTGTTGGCCTTAAAGGAGCTAGCAGTTGAGACTTTTTTAGGCTAGCAGCATAGTAAACAATTTGTTTTAGAAATATTGTCTACTCAGGGTTCCCTGAAGGTCATCCTTATGTCCATGCTCACCTGCCATTCAGACCATGAGCTTCCACTCGTGACCTGAATTGTTTCACGAATGCTACTGCCTCTAGAGCCATCTACCTGGGTTGATAAATCAGCAAGGCCATCTGACAAGCAACTGTCAAACAGCCTGAGAGGCAGCATGAGGGTGGTAGGCAAAGGGGAGGTAGAGCATATCACAGTTGTGGTTGGTCCCTGGAACGCTCTGTCAGAGCATTGGAGATAGAGCTGCTACATCTGAGCATGATTGCAGGGAGCTCCCCACACACCAATCTCTTCATGGAACCTCACTGAAGTGAAGGGATCTCCAACAGTATAGCTATACTACAGGACACTGGGATCTATCTGCAAGAAGCTCCTTGCAGGACTGTGGACTGCATCTATATTTCATTCAGCACAAGGACTTCTGGTCCTGAATGGGATCCTTGGGACATTGATGCATTATAACAATTAAATAATGATAGTAATAAAACTTGCCTACACAGCTGTGTACATTTCATGCAAGCTGAGATGGCATCGTAAGCAAAGCAGTTCTTCCACCTTGTGGTTAGACAGACTACTACTGACAGTTTGTACATCAAAAATCACAGATTGCAAACAAATGCTGCTGTTAAACAGACCCAGCGCACAAAGGGCTATCGCTAGCACAGGACCCCTCTTGCAGACCAATGCTACAAATATTAACCAGCCCTATTTAGTAAGCTGAACATTGGGGTGCGTGTGTATACTTATACACAGGTGTACAAACAAATAGATTTGTAATGCCCTCTAGCGATCCCATCCCACAGATGCTATGAGACCTGGTGTAACAACAGCTAGACTGTCTCCTTTAGCCTCCTTGGTAAAAAAAAGGCCTTTATTCAATGCAACATGCAAGCTTTGACACACTGATAAAATGTACTGGTGTGGGAACAGAATGTGAGCATGTCACAGATGTGAAAATGTGATCTCTTCAAATAGAGATCGTAGCCAGTTTCTGCAAGCAATGCCACTAGAACTAAAAGGAACCATCTGGAGGTAGTGAAAAATTAATCTATGCTTCTATCCCCATTTCTACTCTCTGCCCCTATTTTCTGCTTTTTACCTCTGGCTATTGAAGCAATCATACAAAAGACTCCCATCTATGTTGTTTGCATCAGGGTGCAATTCAGCACGATTGGCTCCAGTGTCTGTAGTCAGTCGCCACAGAGTGAAGCCCAGCTTCAGAAGCAATAATTAAATGTCAACTTTGTACTAATGCAATAGAGGTATATTGAGAGATATAATTTTGCAGTAAATGCTGAAGATTTGCACTGTGTGAAACAGTTGAACACATTGGCTAACAAACTTCAGAGCCAGTAAGTGAATATTAATGTTTTTAATGGTCCTAAATTACACTATTTCCGAAGCAGGATTAGCTTGGTTATATAAGAGGGACTGATTGGGTTCAAAGAATAGCAAAACATGAAAAGAACAAGCTGTTTAAAATCTATGTCTGCCTCTCAGATGTTGCTGTTCTCTAAAGAGCAGTTTATTAATTGCATGCTATCCTCCTCCTCATCATCATCATTCCAGTTGTCCCAGCTGGCACCACTCTAAACCAAGTCCTCTTGCAGTAGTAGGTGCTTCCCGAACAACGTGTAAAAATCAGCCCTAATGTATCAATTCCTTTTTTGTCACTCAGTCTGCAATTGGCCGCCAAAATAGTTTCCCAAGAACTGTCAAAGTCAGGGAGTTTTATCAGGCCAAAATTTGACCCAGTGTCTCACATGGCTTTACTGTAATAATTCCCCAATAACTGTATCTTCAGTTTCTTTTGCTCTTCTGCTCTGCAGAGTGACAGCTGATTATAAGAAGAGCTGAACTTGGCTCCTCTCTCTCTATTTTTTTACTTCAGTTGGCAAAACAGGGTTTTTTTCACTGTAAGGTCCTAAGGAAGCTAGCTTTCATCAACCATTTTTTCAATCTAGAATTGAACTCCAGTGGCAAATTTCAGCTGCAGGACTGTACCCTCTTCACCCCAAATGTAAAGTTGTTCAGACCTGGAATGGACAAAATAGAGATGTAAGCAAAAGCTAATGAGTTTTCAGCTTCTGTGTCTAAGTAGGCAATTCTATGTAATTATAAGGGTCATTTCTTTACAGTAGGAAAACAAATTATCTTATTGTCTAAACTTGTTTTTAAAACCAACAGGCACACAAGAAGTCTGACAGGAGGGCCATGCAAAGAATAATAGTCTACCAAGTTCTTATGGCACAGATGAAGGCTACTAGCGCAAAAAGCATGTGTGACTGTATCCCACAAAGCCAATTTTTAAGGATAAACTTATCACTGTGGAGGGGAAATAGACTGAGACCCTCGAAGATTGACATTATCTATTTGTCAAAAGAGCAATTACAATAGGAACAGTAGATTGACAAGCTTCCCCTCAGACTCTTTCAAAAATGTCCAAGCTTGATTCACAGATAACACCTTTCAGAAGACACCTTTAGTCTTCACAGGTGGAATTAATCTCTTCTGACATCAGATGTCTAAAATATAGGTATCTAGTCTGAAGTGGTTACCTTAGTTCCTGTATAATCAGTAGAGATAGATCCCTCTGGAGGACGATTCATCTAATCTGAAAACAGATGTGTAAGATAGGTAAAGTGAGTATTTCTCCAGAAGTGTCCACTTGTATCTCCATTGACCACAGATTGTCTAGACCCCTATCCAGACACCTGATCTCTAAAGGGCTAAAAGCAGATGAGCCATTTAAATAAGGATAAAGCCATGTTACCCTTTCTAACATAGCAGTGATCTGGCATAGTGATGGTATCAGCACCTCTCAAAATAGTTTGCCTTATTTTAATAAATTCAACAAATTCTGGCATTTCATTGCATGTTTCTACCATCAATCCCCTGGATTACTGCTGTCACTTCCTTGCCCAGACTTCCACAAAACCACCAGTAGTTCTTCCTTCTTTTCCACCTATCGGCTCTCCAGGCATAGTGCCCATGTTAGTAAGTCAAAACAATCTTATCAAATCAACCCTGCAAGACAGCACGTCAGTTGCTTTATCTCTAATCAGAAATGGGTGTGTTAAAACCAGTTTTGATAAACTGGTTGTTTTGAAATAAGCTGTTCTGGACAAGAACTGACTAAAACATTCTCAGACCCATTGGTAGACATCTTCAACAACTCCTAGAGCAGATGCATGGTTTCAGAAGCCCGGAGAAGGGCAAATATACTGTCCACCAATTAAAAAAAAAAAAAAAAGAAAAAAGAGAGAGAGAAGAGAAGAACGCAAAATGGGATTTAGGACTAGTCTTTTAATCTCGGAAAAGTAGGGATCAGATAATCAAACAAAGCATACCTAAGTACTTAGTTAATAACAGGGAGATTTGCGGAAGTCGTTACGGGTTTCACAGAGCCTATACGCTGACTCTAATGGCTTTGTATTAACACTTCTATTTGCTTTTCTCTTTCCTCTAACTTCTTTTGTTTTCAGACCGGTGATAAGTCCCCCTATAAAGGCCTGGAAAGCACAGAGGGCATTATGTGACTCTCAGAAACACCTTCAGCGACAGGCCAATGTGAGGGCATTTCTCTTGTTGGTGCTCCTGGGGGATACAGTGGCATGTTGCTGTACCATGACTCCCTTGACTCGCAGCACAGTGTTTCACATTTTCACCAATGTTTCATATTTTATTAGAAGCCCAGCTCGATCTGGGTGCGTTAAACCCAGCCTCGGGCACGCAGCGACCCTGCAATGCCCCCAGCTGCCATTTTGGGGGGGGGGGGGCCTGCAGGGAGCTTCTCGCAGCAGAGAAACATTCCATATAAAAACACAAAAGCAGAAAATAAAATTTTAAATGTTTACTTATGTATTTAACTGAAATCTCTTAAACCAACGTTACGATTTCTGGTAGCTAAAATATGCGTTCCTCAAAATAACCAACGAGTTCTACCCCTCGCCACGGCCCTTCCCAGGGGCAGGAGGTGCAGGGTCCTGCAACGCATTAGGATGGCGGCCGGGGGACCAAGACTGCAACTCCCAGCAAGCTGCGCGTCATCGCATCATCTGATTGGTTGCATAGTCCCGCGGGAAGCCAATAAACATCAGGGGCCCGCCTCCCTCCTTGGAGGGGGGCGGGTTGCTCTGGCAGTGGTGCATGAAGGGAGTTGTAGGCGCTTTGCCGTCAGGGCGGCGGTTGCTGGGGGCAGACACGGGCGACGGCGCCTGCGCGGCGGCCGGCGGACGCGGCGCGTGGCAGGAAGCGGAAGGGGGCGGCCGGGAGCAGTCCCTGACGTGTCCCTCGGAGGCCGCCGCTCGCTCCTCGCTCCCGTCCGGCGGCCGCCATGGGCAGTGAGTACCGGGGCGCCGCGGCCGGGCGCTCCCGCGGGGTGCGTGAGGGCCGAGGGGC
>VZTV01073529.1:193-39010 GCA_013400875.1 Anhinga rufa | reverse complement strand
CGGGGAGCCGCTCCGCGGGGCCCCCAGGCCGGGCCCGCGGCCCTCGGGGCTGCCCGCCGGCGCTCCCTCGGCGGCCGGCTCCCCTTTCCTCTCCTCCGGAGGCTCCCTCTGGATTATTTTATTTTTTTATTTCCCTCCCCCCCCCGCGGTTACAGGTCCCGTTTCCTGGTTATGGCAGACCTTGCTCTGGAGCCCGGGCCGCCCTGCCGAGCCCAGCCGTCCCAGGCTGGGCTGTGCCCGGCGCGGTGCGAGGCAGGGGGAGGCCGTAAACCCGTGCGCTAAAACAATCAGTTACGCTGTCAGAGTAAGCCACGGACAGCGATCTGCAGTCTGGAACGAATCCGAGCGAATAGAGCCTGCTACCTCGAGGAAGAGCCGCTTGGAAAGCGACTTAGTCTGTATATTGTTGTAGACATAGGAGAGAATCATGACTGTAACTTTTCAGGCAATTAATAGTTTGAGGTTAAATAAATAGTTCTTATGGGCTGGTCTTTAAGTGTTACGAAATTGACAGGGAAGTTGTTGCCTTCCACAAAGAAGTGGGAAGCCACCAGTGGTTTCAATTCTTCTACATTGTCGTACACTTTTTAATTCAAATCAGTCCTAAATAAACGTGCAGTCTTAGATTTGTCTTAAGTTTAGCATTAACTGTTCAAAATCAGATCTCTCTGCTCGTAGGAGAACTTGTGGCTTTGCAGATATCCTCTTTTGTATGCTTTTTTTTTTTTAAGACTGAGACAACTTTCAGTTTTCTGATCTAAGGATATGGCCTTTTGACTAGAAGGTGATCATTGCATGAGGTGTTCTGTAAAGTAACTTGTTGCTTACGTGGGAATTCTTAAGCTGTATGGCCTAAAAGTAACCCCCGAGTTAAAACTACCTTGGGTATTGTATTTCTCAAATATCAGGCATGGGGAGAATCTATTATGAAATAAAAGTTCAAGTGTATTGATAAACTCATGCAAAACAACGACAAGGGTTTTTTGTGCTGTCAGCCTACTTGGCACAAGGAGAAAACTCTTGACTTTTTTTTTTCCTCCTATTTCCAGTCCATATTGTACTTATACAGAGGTTTAGCTAGTAAGTTGTACTTGGAACAGATAAGAATTTGAGTTAAAAAAAAAAAAAACACACAACAAACGTTTGTCCTTAACTGGAAGCTTTAACATATAAACTACATGTCCAAATTCACTTCTACTTGAGCTTTTCCCAATGTTCTTTATATCTGTGTGTTCACTTTGTCTTTTAACTAATTTCCTTACAGTAAAATTTCTTGAAGTAATCAAGCCCTTCTGTGTTATCCTGCCTGAAATCCAAAAACCAGAACGGAAGGTGAGTTAATAAAATTCTCTTCATAGGTCTATATTTGTGTAGTATCAAATACTTACAGCTTACATTTGTGGGATTTTGTGGGTTTGGTTTGGTTTGTTTTGTTTTTTTCTCGTTGGGAGAATGGCAGTTTTTAGGCACATTTGTCTTCAATGGAGTGCTTGTCTAGTACATCCTGTACCCTGGATGTGGTTGTACAGGAATATATTTGCTGGTGCAGATATGGTTATGCCATAGCAGTGAGTCGTGAGAAGTTGAAAGAAGTACATATTGGAGTGTAAACTAGAGTAGCTTAAAATAGCAACTTGAAAAATCTTTGCTTCTCAAGTTCTAATCTAAGTTTACTTGGCAAGATAAGATTCCCTGTATTATTTTTTTTTCACACCAGAAGCTTTGTCTTGTGAAAATGTAACACTCGTTTCTGTGCAAGTACTAGAATTACTTTTCATTGGTGCAAGTTTATTTATTTGGATTAAAGTTTCAGTAAAGCTTTGTCACTTTCTTCGGCCTTATTTAGTATGAAAAGGATGAAGAGTGAGTTATTTTCTTTAGGATACCCTGTGCTTTGTCCCTTCGCAAGAAGATCAGGTGTGCTTTAGCTACTATGAAAGTTTGCCTGAATGACTAGATCTTATTATCTTGACAGCTTTATCATCTTTGGTTGTTTTTGTGGTTTATTTTTTTCCCCCTTTAGATTCAGTTTAAAGAAAAGGTGCTATGGACAGCTATCACACTCTTCATCTTTTTAGTATGCTGCCAGGTATGTTTCTTTCCCTTGTTTTTAAGGAAGAGCTGAAATGTCTAAAGGATGTTATGAAGTCTCTAATTTAATTATTTTTTCCTCTGTTGGTTGGAAATGCAGATTCCCTTGTTTGGTATCATGTCATCAGACTCAGCAGATCCTTTCTACTGGATGAGAGTGATTTTGGCATCAAATAGAGGTATGGTTTTCCAGGAGGGAATTTTTTTAGCTTGGATCAAAACATTTTTGGACTTGTTCATACATTGCAGTCTATTTTAACAAAGATAAAAACTGTAGTAGAGAGGGAAAAGTGATTTTTATATATTATGTAAAATCATAAACCAAAGCAGCATTGGGGAAGGCACAACTTTGTGGGCAAAATGAGTTTATGGTTGGCTGTGTGTGATCTATTATACGTGTCAAAATTATAAGGAGCATTTTGGAGGGAAAAGAGTTAGGGAAGAAACAGTTCCTAATTACCTGCATCACTGCTGTTGCAATCTTCTGTATATATTTCAAGATTTTTGATTCATGTTTCAAACCATATTATATGTGTGTTGTGGTTTTCTTGGCGATATCTTTGTCTCACAGAAGATTTAAATTCATGATAGTTTGTATAAATTTCAGTTTCTTGTAGAGGCTTTCTAATGCAGCTATGAATTAAGAATGGTGACAGTTCCCTGAATTCACTTAGCCCAAATGATATATAATGACAATCTATTAGTTTGTATCATAATGAGATGTGCATATATGCATGCATGCAACTTGGTGCACTCCTGAAAAAAGTTTGGGTTTTCCTGGTTAAAATTACAAATAATAAAGTGACTGATTGTCAAAGGCAGAAAGCAAATTCCTACGCTGTTTTATGCAGAGTAAATCTGTTCCTGACAGCAAAAGTCTTTTTCAGCAAACATAGTTTTTAAGGTACTGAGAAGTACTGCATTATTTACCAGACTTTTAAGAAGCTTCTGTTATCATTGAGAACTTTTGCATTTACGGAGGTTTGGAGTTTAATATCTTCTCCATCATGATGTTAGGGGTGGAAAAAACAAACTTGGCACTCCAAAGGTGCCTGGGTATGGTACACCCCATTCTTTTCTTTCATTGTTCTTCCTGTGCCTGGCAGGTACGTTGATGGAGCTGGGTATTTCACCTATTGTCACTTCTGGGCTCATCATGCAGCTCTTGGCAGGTGCCAAGATAATTGAAGTTGGTGACACCCCAAAGGACAGAGCTCTCTTCAACGGAGCACAGAAATGTAAGTAACAGTTGATTTTAAAGGCTGATGTTTTAGAGTATCTAACCCTAAAAATAGGAAGTGTAAACTTACCATGTGATGAATGTTGGAGTCAGATATATGGGTTTCTGTCATGCTGTGTGTTCATGTTGTGCCACAGGTATCTATATTTCATTAGTATTTTTCTGACTGCTCTCTGGCTTGTTAGCTGTTAAGCTTCAGATAGGTTTGTGAAGGAAAAGTATCAGCAATTGGCATTGCTGCTGTAACCTCTTCAGATAAACTAAGCAGTATGTAGACTGTGGGGACCCAACCTTTGAACTGTGGTGGTCAGTGTTAACCTAAAAAGCTGATTAAGATGTTTGTGGTTGTTTTTACCTTGCAGTTTGAAGCATGGTTCTTTCTCAGCAATAAGAGACCTCTGTTCTCACTTGATAAATGGCTTTTAGAAAAGTTGAAGTATTCTTTAGCTCTTTTGTGCTGTACCGCACTATTTACTGATCTGTTTTTAATGGAAAAAAAAAATCATAAATTGCTATGGTAATATCTTAACACCCTCAGAGTTTTCAATATCTAAAGCAATCTTCAGTAACCAAAACCGCTTGCTTCTAAGTGTATTTGTTTCTAAAGTGTCTATTAGTGTTTGTATTTTCGGTGCCAGATTTAAGACAACAAACTTAACTTGCCCTTGAATTTAAACATCCCATGACTTAGGGATTCATTCCCAACTTTCTCTACAAAGGAGTGATTTATATTTCTCTAATTGCCCACTGACATAAATCTCCAGAATAAAAACATACGTGTCTTTTTTTATTCTACAGTGTTTGGAATGATCATTACCATCGGACAGTCTATTGTCTATGTAATGACTGGAATGTATGGAGACCCATCTGAGATGGGGGCTGGTATCTGCTTACTTATCACAATTCAGGTAATTTCTAGTCCTCTCTACTTATTCTCCCTCTGAAAGAATCACAAAATCAGCCTTACAGACTGCCTGCCCCACATGCAAAGAAAAAAAGATCAAAGTGTGCCTGCTTCCTCGTTTATATTGTCTTATGTTTTAGTAAAAGTTAATTTTTTAACAAAAATTAAAAAGGGATGGGACTAATGCTCTACTTCTGTGTTTTGGTTTGGGTGGGTTTTTTTTACTGTAGCTTTTTGTTGCTGGATTGATAGTTCTGCTGTTGGATGAGCTCCTACAGAAAGGATATGGTCTTGGTTCTGGCATCTCTCTCTTCATTGCTACCAATATCTGTGAGACTATTGTGTGGAAGGCATTCAGCCCCACCACAGTGAACACAGGACGAGGTAATATGCATAGTTCCTTTTCTTTGCTTGCATTAGGATGAATTATTTATCAGGTGAAACAAAAAAACCCAAGTAGCTCCCCCCGTATTCTTTTAAAATTCCAACTCTTTACATTCTTATATAGAATAGTACAATGATAAAGTAAAATATAAAAATGTCCGTTGCAGAAAAGTCTTAATTTTGTACAAAAAGGCAAAATCTTTTTTTTCAGTATGTTAACTTCAGTGGCAAATGCTGTTACTGGCATCTTAGCTATGTAGTTGCCACGTGGTGAATCTTGTTAATAGAGCAAGTGCTCCTACGCAAGGTGCAAGTACAGAGGCATTTCTTTTTAATATTGTAGTATCTTGCAAGATATTTCCTCAACTTTAATTTCTTACAGTGCCTCCATTAAAACTTAATAACGGTCAACTGCTGTTGGATTATGGCTGCTGCCCAACTTACTGACAAATATCATCTGTTTCTTTTCTGCTCTTTTCATGCTCCTCTTTGCTCCAAAGACTTTATTCTCCAAACCTGACAGGAGGTGGTCTTGTTTGGTGCTGTATAGTACAAAACATAAGTGAGGTTATCACATTTGCTGTAAGACACACAATAACTTGTGTCTCACCATGGGTGAGAATAGAAAGCGTGCTGCCTCTCTCATGTAATTTAATTTTATTAAATTGGGAAAGAACTTGCTGAACGTCAATGTTTCTAGAGGCCAATAAAGTTATCCCGTTCAACTATTGGGTTGTGATCTAGTTTTTACGCTACTACACAGGGATTTAAAAAAAAAAATAAATCTTTGAAATAACATAGCTGATAGAAGGGTCACAGTAGTAGAAGTCCGAGAGCATGCTCAAGATGAAAAAGACTTGAAGTCCCATTCTGAATCTTTTAGTTCAGAAGTATGCCTGATGAGACAAAGCACTGAGGTTTGGAGGTAATCACAGCACACCTAACTTGGTTTTTCCTTTCCTTTCCAAGGCATGGAATTTGAGGGAGCCATCATTGCTCTGTTCCATCTTCTGGCTACTCGTACAGACAAAGTCAGAGCTCTTCGTGAGGCCTTTTACCGGCAGAATCTCCCCAACCTTATGAATCTAATTGCCACCGTCTTTGTCTTTGCTATTGTAATTTATTTCCAGGTCAGTTGGAATAAAGAGGACTGTAAAACTGTATGGAAGTAGATCTGTAATCTCCTTCTACAGGGAACTATATTTTCACTTTTTAGTGCCTTCAGAAGACTCATTTTTGTACTTGTAACATCTGGATGTTCAGTTAACACTAGCTTCTATTAATCAGTTTCCATGCTTACTGTAGCCACACAAAAGGCTTGAGACCTACTTTGGTCTCTGAAAAAAAGAAAAAACCAAACCCAGATGAATGCGTACAGTAATATTGCCTAACCCAAATGCTATTGCTTTTTGCTGGAAAATACTTTGAGGTCTTTAAGCCTGTATGTCTCTTACTGTTTGCAGCAAACTGCTGAAGAATATGGAAAGTTTTTTAATGTTTCTTTTCCTGGACGCTATGTTCAGTCGTCTTGAAACTTCAGATTGTTTCTGATGTCTGTCTTTCATACCTTCTTACATGTGTGAGTTTAGGCAACCCTGCAGGCTCCAGGCCCTTTGCAGAAATGTTCGCGTGGGTAGCCCTCTGGTTAGAGTACATGTACTTGCACAGAATGATTGCAGGGTTTGTTTTTTTCTGTTGCTATTTAGGCCTTGTACTTGCAATTTATGACCTGTGGTATGGGCTCATGTCTAAATATAACAGGGGACTTTCTTTTGAAAACTTTTCAGGGCTTCAGAGTGGATCTTCCTATCAAATCTGCTCGCTATCGTGGCCAGTACAACACCTACCCTATCAAGCTGTTCTATACTTCCAACATTCCCATTATTCTTCAGTCTGCCCTGGTGTCAAACTTGTATGTCATCTCCCAGATGCTTTCCGCTCGATTCAGTGGCAACTTACTGGTTAGCCTGCTGGGCACTTGGTCTGTGAGTATTCCTTCTCATCTTGCATACAGCTTTAGGAGCACCATTAAAATGCATGGTTGAAGAGATGCTCTCTCTAATATTAAGGCACACTTCTACAGGCGGTCAGGTACCCTGAAACTCCTAAATTAGTAATTTGTTTAAATTAATGGTAGAGTGAGAGACCCGCTGTGATGATGATAATTGCTTCAATTTACGTTTTACCGTGGGCTGCTCTTTGCTGCCCTAGGTATTTTTGCTGTTCCTTACTTTATTCCATTTCCACGTTAGAAACAGCTTGTGATAGTAAAGTTGAATCTTTCTGTGATGCTGTAGTGGTAATGATACACAGTGACATGAAAGTGATACAAACCCAGGCTTAATGGCTAAGAAATAGTGAGAAAGTTGGTGACTGCTTGCTTCCTTCTTCTAGGACACGTCATCTGGAGGCCCTGCTCGTGCTTATCCAGTTGGTGGACTTTGTTATTATCTGTCACCTCCAGAGTCCTTTTCTTCAGTGTTAGAAGACCCTGTACATGCAGTTGTTTATATTGTATTTATGTTGGGCTCCTGTGCTTTCTTCTCTAAGACATGGATTGAAGTCTCTGGCTCCTCTGCCAAAGATGTAAGTTGAAAATGATAAATTATGTAAGGTTACATAATGAAAACAGATGGGCTGTTGTCAGAATAAGACCGACTTTCTTCTGAAATACTATTTATTTGGTAATATATATCGTTTGTATAAACAGTGACTATAGTGACTATATCTTTTTTTATGTGGAGAGGATGAGGACAGAGTGGGGGTGATTTTTTCCCTGTTTTCTTCTTTTCCAAAAACAACAACAAAACTCAAATAATTGCTTTCATTGGCATTAGGAAACTTTGAACATTGCTATGTAACATCTGGTCAGCGTGAGGGCAGGCAAGGTAACAGGACAGGTCAAAACTCTTTCAGTGCCAAATGACAGACCCACTGTGTGCAGGGCAGTTGCCACTTAAGAACTTGCAGATAAAGCATGAATACCCATGCCTGGCATAGAGAGTTCTGAACTTCTTTTTGGGGAAGATTAACTGGAGGTTGTTATCAGCACTCTCACGTTAGAAGTAACAGAGAATATAGTGCAATGCATTAACGTACTTGAGCCTGGCTTCTCAGAATTTCCATTTGCTACAGGGTATTTGATATTCAGCAACTATATCATTCTGAAATTGGAAAACAAGATGGAAAATAGTTGTCATTGTGGTACGTTTGTATTGTGTGGATTTGGGTAGGAAATCAAGTTTGGCAGCCATATGGAATGGTTTAATCCGTTCTTTAACAAGTATGTAATAGTTGCACAGTTATTGTAACAGCATGAGCCCGTTCTTGTTTTGGACTTGCATCTAGCTGCTTGTTGTCAGGCATGCAGGGAGACACTCACAGCCATGTATAGCCAGATTTGTATTTCAGTATAAACCAACATACAGCTTTTAACACTTTAATATTCTTTCCCGATACTGAATAAAATTAAGTGCATGTAAACAAGGTCAGAAGTAGGAATTGATAAATCATTATTTAAATGTGCGCTATGTAGTGGAAAAAACTGGTAGCTTAATTATCTGAGTGTTTTCTCAGTACATTAGATTCAGTGACAAGCACCTTCAGAAGTTCCTCTGCTAGAGTTTCAGTTCCCCATAGTTGTTAGTAAAATGTTTGCAGGGCTCCATTGTAACCCTGTACAATTGCAGAAATCCAATTTAAGAATAATATTCTAAGAAGGGATTCTTTCTAAGTCATATAGTTTCTAATATAGCCCCACAAATAAATTGTTAGCTCAACTGAATGTGGGAAACTGAAATGGAGTGGATGCTTCATAGCTGGTTTTGCTAACATCTTCTAAGCCCTAACCAGGAGAAGGGTAGGTGGCAAAACAGGAGTTGAATTCTGTGTATGAGAGCCTACCAATTTCCAGATTTTCGTTTTCTCAATAGGACTAGAATTATCCAAAAAGCTTCACATAATTGACAGTGTGGAAAAGTGCCTGTGACTGCAATCATATCTGAAGTTAAAATACTGGATATTTTAAACTTAGATGAATAATGTAAAATATTAAACCCAAAAAAACCCAAAAAAAAACCAAAAAAAAAAAAAACCCACCACCATTTACTGAAACATCTTGTTTCTGTTTTCCCGTAGTCCTAAGTTCTGTGGCCTTGGCAAATGACAAATTCCTTCATTCCATACAGGTTGCCAAACAATTGAAAGAACAACAAATGGTAATGCGAGGCCACAGAGAAACTTCAATGGTACATGAACTAAACAGGTGAGCTACACATTTCACAGGCTATTTATGCAAAGTGTTATGGGGAAACACATGGCAAATTTTGCTTTGACTTCCATTTTCTAGATCCTAGAACACAGGTGGTATTTCAGTTTCAATGTTACATGCGTGAGACATAGAATATTGTCTCATTAATGGAAGTACAGCATATTCTTGCTTTACAATTAGAGAATGTGCCTTAAATTCTGGAGCTTGTATTTTCCTGTTATATTTTTTTTTACTTCTATACTTTTTATAGGATAACTAATAATGAGTATTTGAGTCTACTTTACTACTTCCAACTGATGCACAAGTATTTTTTATTGTAATTTTAATGTGTTATGTCTTGAGTACTGTTTTCACGCAGACCTTGCTTCTAAAACAAGTAGTTACTTAAATCTACTAGGTGCAGGGGCAGGCAGGGGTTGGTCTCTCTAGGTTTTCTAATTGCAGGGTAGGACCTACGCACCCTTCACATTACAGAAACGTTATCGTAACTTTAGATTTTGGTCATCTGCAAATGACTTGAAGAGCTAGTAGCCATAAGTTTAATCTTTGTGCTCAATTGCATGGTAGGCTGTAATACCTTCTCTTAGCATAGCATTTTTTTCCCTCCAGTCAGGTTGAGCTTTTTACTTCCTTACCTAGCATACTGGCACTATTGCACGTTCCTTCTCTCATGGGTCTACAATCCAAGATAAGAGAGTATTCTGCCGTTGACTTTTACATTCATGTAATTTCATTCTTGCTTTTTTTAACCACCTGGTTGGATTATCTCTGTAGTGTTCTTTCTGTTCTCAGTGGGATTGGTTTTCTAGGAAAAAAACCTGCCTCCGACTTAGATCATTTCCATAGATTCTGTATCCCACTAACCCTAGTAAATTTGTTAATATCCTGGGAAAACTCTAATGGCACCTCTTCCATTCTCATTTTGTGTTTTACAGGTATATCCCTACGGCTGCTGCATTTGGTGGTCTCTGTATCGGTGCCCTCTCTGTGTTGGCAGACTTCCTTGGGGCAATTGGGTCTGGAACTGGAATTTTGCTTGCTGTCACTATCATTTATCAGTACTTTGAAATTTTTGTAAAGGAACAGAGTGAAGTTGGCAGTATGGGAGCTCTTCTTTTCTAAACCTAGCTTCTCATGGACCCAGGAAAGAGGAGAGGAACATTCTCAAAATATAGCCAGTCAGGTGAAAAGAAGTTATGTAAACTTGATAATGTCATTCTGTAGGAACACATATTTTAATAATGTTTCCAAAGCGCATTCCCTTATGTTCAAACTTTTCTAGCATACTGTTTGCATTTTATAAATTGATGAGGAAAAATGTGCAAAAAAAAATTTTTTAAGAATATTGTTTTTTAACTATGTGTTAGGAGAATCAGCTTTCCGAATTGGATTTAGTTCAATGACTCTTGAAATTTTTTTGAGCCCCTTTCAAATATAGTATACCTGAAGCCTTTACAGGTTTTAATAAATGTTTAAGTGAATGTTTGGAAGGGATTTTTTTCCATTTAACTTGTTTTTGTAGCTGCTTTGCAGTAGTGGTGAGAAAAATCTCTCCCTCTAATGCTCAAGTTCCATAATTATGGTTGTAAGCACAAACAGTGTTTAATGTGTTCAGTTTTGTGTTTTGGATTTTTTTTCAGTATGGCAGATTTGGAAGGCAGTTGTTTCTTTTTACTAAATGATATCTCTAATTCCAAATGTTTTGTCTTGTGATTACTACGCTAGACTTTGTCAGATGTTGAATATTGGCTTGAGACCTGTCAAGTTTCTGTGTAAGATAAGGATGTGTTCTTTCCCACCACCCCTCCTCCATAAGCAGAAAACTCAGGTCAATCTAGATTCTGCCAGAGTCTGTGCCTAAGAGTTACGACTTTGAAACTTGGTCATACTGGCAGCTTTGTAAAACCTTCTAATTAATTTTCATTGCCACTAGTGGTAGTACTTCTAGTTCTGATGCTAGCTGGAAGAAACGGATGTTATGGCTGCTTAGACACAAATCTGCTCGTGCTCTTTGCTAAAGCTGTTTCTGTCATTGATAATAAATTCTGGCCTTGTAGCAATCAGGATGTTATTCTGACTACTCATATCTAGGGAATTTTGAGTCTCATTACCAAAAAAAGAGTGTGAAAAGGATGTGTGTAACTTGTCTGGATAGATCTAGATATGGGACCCTAGTCAGATAACTCTTGTAAGTTCCTTATGCAGAAGGCTTTTCCACCCTATAATCTCACTGACTTGAATGGTGTGTAGAAAAGTACCTTTCCAGAAGGTATTGGGACTCCTTTTTTTTTTTAAGATCACACCTTCAAATTGGAGAAGTTACAGTAAAAGGCTTTAATGGACCAGAATAATACATGGTTTTCCATTTTGATTTAGATTGTCAGTACTAATCAGGTGCCTCGGACCAAATGCAAATATTTGCGTATGAGTCTTGTAAATACACTTTTCCTCAATCAGTATTGGACAACGTGGAAACCAGAATGAGGAGTTATAATGTTGGAATGTTTCTCTACACTGTGTCAACATGCCTTCTGTGCATTTTTGCTGGTTGGGCTGACAGTATATGAATTACTGTTTCTGCTTGGAGTGATGGGACTCTGTTATGTACCCAAGGAGCACAGATGACATCCAGAAGCCCTTGTTAATGCACTGAGCTCAAATACCAAATGCGTGAGATCTGCAAATTTGGAGTGAGATACACCTCTCGATAAAAGTGGAACTCCTGGGGTGAGGAACATAATTGGAAAAGGAACAAAAGTATTGGGATAAAGTATCCATGAAATGCTCACTACCAACCACCACTATTACTTCACACTACGTTCAGTAATTTGTCTTTCATGAAGTACTAGTGTGCCACCGCACAATTTTGATATGAAATGAGGGAGTTTAAAAGTGATTTTAAAAGGAGAGGGAAGGAGCGTGGTGTGCTGGTTCTGCTTTGGGGATTTTTTTGTTGTTTTTGCAGGAAGCCCAGTCAAAATTTTGTTTTAAAATAAAAAGGACTCCACTTTGGGGGACGCAGCTCTGGCTGGGCTGGAGCTGTACTTGTATTTTTGGTCATATCATCTGTTTGAACCAGTTGCAGTTTAGACCATTCGCTCTTCAGCGTCTAAGCAGCACTTGTTCTATGCATCTGTATTTTTGTTGTCTAGTGGTGAAATCTTTGTCTATTATCAAGCAGCTATGTCCTCAAAGCAGGACCTGCTGATCATACAATGGATGTTCACAAAAAGAAATAATGCCTAAACAGTCTGCTTTATAATGAAATAAAGTACATCTTTGGAGCTAATGCTTGGCTTTTGGTGCTTTGAATACTGTTAGAATTCTAACACTTGCAGAATGTTACCTGCCTACAAGACTGTGAAAGTGATCCCTCTCAAAATAGCTGTTTAGAGTGTCAGTGTAAAATAAAGACAAATTGTATTTGCTCCAAGGTCTTCTCTCAACAATAGGTTGCTAAATAAACAGAACCGTAGCCATTCCTCTGGGCTTTCCTGTTCCAGAAGAGTAGCAACTGAAAAGGTGCTGCTCAAGTAAATAGTGACAATGCATCAGTTTAACAAAAACTGTATTTCCATATGAAATACAAGTGCCAATTCTTTTGTAGCATGATAGTAACAACATTCGCAATATTGTTTTGCCCTCAGTTTTTAAATGTAACTTGGAGTAAGGAAAAATTTTATCTTCCTCCTGAACAGAAATATGCTAGTACTTAAAAGCAAATTAATTTAAAATACTGGTACTGGATGCAAGAAGTTCAGCCAAGATTTTGGTCGGGTATGAAGTCGTTTTAAGCAACAGCTTGATTTCTCCCTTGCTGTTTTTATTTCTCCTCATGAAACTTGCAGTAATAACTGTGATTGCTGTATTAATATTATGTCATCACACAGATGATCACAGAAGTAATTGAAATCACGGTAGATGTGATGAGTTATCAGCAAGACAGCTAGGTCAAGTACCAACACTGAGGCAACATCCGAGGTCCTCTTTCTGCTGGTAGTATTTTAAGTGCAGAATTCTTCATGTAGCCTTCTCTACACCGTACATCTCATGTGGGAGCTTGTGCCATAGCACTTCAGCACTGGGGGTCTGATTTTGTCCCTGTTGCTGTTATTCAGGAAGCCTTAAAAATCATCTGGTTTATTCTAGTTCACTTATTGCTATCTCCATATAAGTTTGAGATGGCAAACAAAGGGACATTTCTTCCTAACTCCTCCAACGTTTTGTTTGTTCTTGGGTTGTTTTTTTTTTGTTTTTAAAAAAAACTTCCTTTTGGCTGCAACTATAAAGGTTGTTGCTTTGCTCTGTGAAACGTTTCATGGCTGTGCTCCCTTGATTTCTTCTGGGGATAACCCTGTCCCTGTGCTGTGAACAGACTGATTTGTGAAGCAGATTTCTCAGCCGGCTTTCAGTAAAGGAGGAAGCTGAGCGGCCTCGTAACTGCTTTTCCTAATTGTTCTCTCTTGCAGCAAGGAATAATAAGCTTTAGGTGGCCTTCAATTTTATCACAGCTTTGGGTTGTTTCGTGCAGGTTTTTGTAAGCTGTTGTTTGCTTGCCGATGTGGCGTGACACAACTGGCAGGTCCTCAATCAGCCCTCGCTGCCTGGAATGTTAAAGCCGCTTCCTGATGCATGGCTGCGTGCTGAATGAGCGTTCGAGTCTTTCCCACAGCGAGTGCACGTCTTTCCAAGTACACGATGGCTACAGGGTGTTATCACTGGTAAAGAAGAGTGCTTTCAGAAAAAGTGTGCAGGGGAGGGAGACCAGTGACATTTCTGAAACTCTTGTTTTCCTTGGTACGCGGCTCGGACAGCCTGCCATCTCCCTTTCTCTTGCTGCTCCCGCTGCCAGCTTTCTGACACGAAACCCCAGCCTTCCCCGGCTTCCTGCCTAAAAAGGTCACAGTTTGAACTGCGGCCAGCGGCGAGCGGCACTGCGGGCACCCGCCCAGCTGCGCAGGGAGATGTGCAGGTGTGCAAACAATGCCCGCTTGTTTCGGGGGGCTGGGGTCTGTGAAACGTGGGCCCCTCTGGCTTCGCCAAACACCCCTGAAGGACAGACTCTGGCACGCTGAAGGGGAGCGTTTGCCCGCCTGGTGGCAATGTTACACTGCGATTCAAGGCACTTTGGATCAGTGAAATGCGTATTAAATCTGTTCCAAATGTGTTCATTCTTTTCCTTTGCTGCCACGCTGATGGGTGTCATACAACGTAACAAGTTGGGAACAGAGCTCGCCAGTATTTATTTGTACTTCCTAGAACCAGGGCCAGGATTGAGGTTGTTTTAAGCTGAAATGCTTAAAATTATCGTCTTCTCCTTTTAGAGAGTTTATAATATAATATTTGATAATATTTTTCAAGCACGCTAGGTGTCATGGGGCAGTTGCTGTTACAGCCACTTAGTCTGCTGATATTGCTACGCAATTTAAGCCTAGACTGAGACAGTCTGTGGGATTGGAAAGAAGACAAAGAAGTATTTAAAAACAAAATCAATATTCTAAGCTGGGGATCTAATTAGTCAGCTAGACTTTAAGCTGCTGCCTTTTAATACACTACTGGATGGATCTGCTAAAATTGAAATTATTCTTTGGGCCAGGTTCTAGCAATCCTCTGGCTATGGCTAATGTGACAGTAGCCAAGCTGGCAGCGCTTGGCAGAAAGGAAATACCTTGGCGATTGGCACCTCCTTTGGCAGTGCTGTAGAGGGCTGGAGACTGAATGAGCACAGACATGATACACTTTGTCATCGCAGAGTGGGCTGTCAAGGTCAGAGATGGGATGCCCGCTCTGAGTTATTTCAAGAAGACTGGGCCAGTCAATTTTCTAGCAATATGAATACCTGAGAGCTTGAAATAGGGGGAACAAATAGAACAGAAGAACAATTAGGATTACATTTTTAGAAAGTTGTTTCAGACATTTTTGTATTGCTGTGGAGAAAATCAGGGCACATGGCACATATAAAATCCCAGATTTCCCTTATATATGTTAAGGCTAAAGTGGATGGTTCCAAAAATAGTGTGAGCACTGTTGGGGGAATATTAGCTATCTGAAATCTGAGGTGAGTATTATCCACTTTAATCTTCAGCGTGTCTTTAGCCATTTGATGTTCTTACAGCTCTGATGTGTCTGTTCTGTACACCTGTGATGCGAAGCTTTATAAAAAATAAAGCAGCTCCAGACATATGGGAGCAGGAAACAGCAAGCAGAACATTTTGCACGATTAACTTCACTATGTAAGAGTGAATTTTATTTTTGTTTAAATAACTTTATCTTTTGGCAATGCAAGAACAAGGAATTGTTGCTGCTGCTGGATTCCCCAGGGCTGCAGAGCTATGCCTAATGCATCTAGAGTGAGGGCTCACCGTGACCACAAATGTTGTCATTTATATGCTGATTTGGGATTGCAGAGCTCAGCTGCAGAGAGTAACTGGTAGGCATGTGGTGACATAGGTCTGTGAGGGAACTGTGGGAAGAACTAATGTAGGAGCCAAGGTAGGGAGGAGATGGAGCCTTGTGAAGCCGGGATGTGGTGGTATGACGTGCCTATACTTAAGATGAGCGCATATAAGAATGTTCTTGAGCTCCAGGATTTTGATGACTGCTGACAACAAATTGTGAGTGCGTTGTGCTGATGGGAATGGTGACTAAAATTGCAAAGGGGTACCTGCCTACTAGGTCTCCCTGGTAAGAGAAAGCCCGGAATGCCTGTGTACTATAGAAATCGATGTTTTGTTTAACCTTGGTATCCCAGCCTGACCTGGTGTTCCCTTTCCACTATACAAAGTTTTCTTCATATTCTGGAGATATAGAAACTTGTAAAATAGGGAAGTGTGTTCGTTAAAAGGAATTAATTTATCTCATTTGTTTGAGGATGGAACTTGAACAGGTGATCTTGAAGTTATAAGAGCATTTTTTTTAACCTGGTCCCTCTTGCTTTGAGTAACTCGTGAGAGGAGATTGTGGGGGTGGGGTTTAACTTCTTTAGGAAGGTGGAAAAGAGCTGCCTCTTATCTCAGTGCCTCCCATTTCTTAAGCAGTACAGGCTAGTGGAAGCAAGCCAACATTTGTAATAAGGGTTATCTAATTTAATGATGGAACACAGTAACACGAGCCAGGGGGTCTAACACAACCTTCTGCAGTTGAGGTACATTGCTGTTGCTTTTATTTAGCTTTAAACACTTCTATCCACTACAAAAAGGTAGATACCTGGAAGCTTACATGATCCTTTAAACTGGAAAGGTGACAGGGGTATCTCAGGTGTGGAAAAAAGAGCCCTAGTTGCAGAGCAAATAAACTAGAAGGGTTTCCATTTTTATGAAGTGGATTCTCAGCTGTAACTTGTATTGCAGGAGTTGCTTCTTTTGCATAAGAGCCCCCTTTTTGGTGGGTACCGACTGTAATTAGAACATGAGAGACGTTTCTGGCTCCAAAGATTGTACAGTCTGAATAAAAAACCAAATAAACAACTTATTAAAAAAAACCAAGGGAAATGCTGTAGAGAAGGACAGGACTTGTACCTGGTCATGCGGCTGGTCGTTGCAAGAGTCCTGACTCAAATACAGGGTCTGTACCATGCCATCTCTGTACTTACCTCTTCCATTGATGCTGCCTGTTCTTGAAGCACCAGAAAGAAATGTTAACTCTGTAGAAATTGAAATGCAGATCCAAATTGTACGTGTACATGGATATAAAGTAGGTGTATTTAAAACATAACTATGAGCAGCTTATTAATGAAGTAGTACACTTCCTTCTGTCCTTAATCCCAAAATCAATGTGTCAGCTTTCTGTAGGAAAAAGAGGGTCAGAAAACTGAGTGGTCCATGTGCCAGCGTGGTCATGTTTTCCTTTGTTCTTGCAGAATTGCTGAGAGATCACAGCCTTGATGTTATTTCATCCTTGTAGAATGTCTCTACTTCTCCAGAGAGTGTTTCCTTTATGCATAGTCCATTAAGTGATGGTCAGAGCTTTGAGTGCCTGCAATTCATCAAGTTTAACGCTTTACGTTTACTATATGAGAAGACAAAACCATTTCTCTATGTTTTTGGTTGTTAAAAATAATTGCTATAGAATCAACTCAAACTGGATCATCTCCCTAAGCAGAGGTGACAGACTGATGCTATCAGGGTTCTAGAAGGTGTTATTAGAGAAATAATTAAATTGCCTGAAGGCTGTTACATTGCTACAGCCCAGGGAACTTTGAATGAGTATAATGAAGTAGAAGCACCCTCTACAAATAGGGAGAAAGGATCATTATTTAGCCTGGGCTTCAGCCCACAACTTGAAAGACCTGAGTAAAAGTCTCCATCCTACTTTCCAGTGTTCCACAGGTGGGTATGTGGTGGGAGGTTCTTGCACTAAGCAGATATTGCTCGTGTCAGAGCTTCAGTCCCTCTGTGGAAGTGACCCTTAGACTATCCACACCTCACATTTCCCCTGATAATGTGCTACAGCAAAGGTAAACACGTTGAAGAGGACGCTGTGTCCATGAGGATGGGACAGTAGGAGAGGAAGGAGGGATTAAATAGGACAAAACTGAATTTGTTCCTGTGATTATAGTTTGCCAGGACACCCCTGACATGAGCTGAGGTGTAGCTAGCACCTTCCAGAATTTGAATGCGAGACAGGGAGGGGAGGTAAGAAGGGAAACCCTCTCATCTGCATGCAGCCCCCTGATGGGAGTATGTCTCAGGTCCTGAGGAGCTTGGCTGTGCTCTGGTCCCTGCTTGGGTGGGGGGAGCAGGGAGGCTCTGGGTGACAGGTACTGACATACTTTCGGTACCTGGCTGGATATCTGTTTGTGCCTGGGAAATTTCCATCTGCATCTGATGTTCCCTGATAGCTGGAAAAGGAACTTGGTTGGTGTTTCTAGAGTAACAGGGAGATGCTGTTATGAGGGGACTGGCATGGGAAAAGCGTGAGCAAGGACAGGTTCCGTCCCTGCTGCAGAGCCGCTGTGCAACCTTATGGCTGGGTATCGGTTAATCTCCCTCTGGCTACCTGTTAGATTTCGTCTTTCTCATATCGGGATTTGTTAAATGCTCTGAGGCATTTGTATGGGGAAAGACATTCACAGAAGAGCGGTGCAGTCTATAATGAATCACTTCTATGGATTTTGCAGCTCCTTCCATTGAGTGTTTCTGTTACTAATAACACTCCTTAAGTTACCTGCTACCTTGAATGGTGGATAGCATCCTGCTGGCCCGTGGGTTTCCTGTGTAATCTGTCTCACAAATGCATTGAGAAGACCCAACCAGATCAAAACCGCCTGTGCTAAGCACAGCCCTGAAGCATGAAGTATGGAGGCTAAGCTAGCATGTGCAGCCTACCACATTGTTTTCAGAAAGTATGTGGGTATTGTACAGCCTGTAAGTCTTCTAGAGCCAAGCACAAGCATGTTAAATATTAAAGACCTCAAAAAGCCATCTCTTCTCCCTGCCCACCGGCATTCACCCATGCGGCTGATGCTTTCCTGCACATGCTGGTGCTCCAAGTGGGCATCCCCCAGTCCGGAGCCCTCCCAGTAGTTACCTCTGTCATCCAGAAAGACGCTGCTTTGTTCCATTACCCGGTAGAGCTATTACTGCAGCAATAAAGTGCAGATCCAACAGAGTGGCTTTGCCTTTCTCTTGTAAATCCTCTGGCAGGAGCCTGAGGTGATTCTTGCCAAATACCTTTGTAAGTGGTAGGAAGACCCAAGGGGTTTCAAGAGCAGGATGAATGCCCAGAGAGGTGGGCAGCGGAGGTCGGAGATGGTCTTTCTTCACTGTGTATCAGAGCTTTGTGCTCGCACAGATGTCTGCTGGAAGGCACAGGAGCCTGATGGCCTTGGCTCCCAAGTCATATGGGGCACAGGAGCTTTGCAAGCTTGTCCAACGCAATCTTCTAAAGGGCACAAGATGAGCTTCACGCAATTCGTTTTCATCTTACAACAGCAGCAAGAGCACTTGACTTTACATAAAATGTTTTGCTTTATTTATGTCTAAAAGGCTTAGAAATTCCTGGATGTATGTTTTTTAATTTTCTCACTTTCTCCTATGTACATGTTCCATGAGTCTTTAATTGCCATTTGATGACTCCCAGCCTGGGTGGGATGGGGTTACCCTGCTCTGATTCTGGGTGAGGGAGGGTGGCTGGTGTTTCTGAAGACAAGTGATGATATGTGTGGATACTCTTGGCAAGATCCTGCCTTCTGGATTGGACAAAGCAAATTCATCCTCTGAAAAAAATCTATCCAGAAGGACAGGACTCTTTAGGAATATATAGTTATCAGTCTCCCTAATCTTAGGTGCCTATCACCTGTATCCAAGTTGTACAATATAGATGTCCAGAGGGGCTGGAGCCATTCAATAAAGCTGCTGCTATAGTTCTTTACATTAATACTGAGCTTGAGCGCATCACTCCTGCGGTCAATGGTCTGGAAAACTACATGCAGCTCTCGGACCCAGAGAGTATTCGGATAATAAAAGAAGGGACAGGCTGAAGCAGGGCTGGGGGTCCTCACAGTCACCATTTGGGACCTAGAAGTGATGTTCCTCTGGTGCTGGGGCACTGTCTTTGGCCTCTGTGGCAGCGTTTGGCTTGCTAGTTCCCAGTATTTACCTAAATATATTTTGGATTGTTGCAGCTCCTATTGTTTGTGATAAAGGGTTGGACAAAAGGTCCATTGATCAGGCGGTTCTTGCTATCCATCTCTGTCTGCCTCTCAAGACAGTGAGTTTGTGGTTGCAGTGACACTGCAAAGCCGCTGCACTACATCAGGCTGGCACAACGCTGGGAGGAAAAAAGGTGCGATAGCAGCGAGTACAGACTTGCAGATCCTTTTTTCTTTCTCACCGCGTGAATATGCGAATTGCTGTGTGAATATGGTGCGAAGTGTGACAGGCTCAGCCGACCCGCTCTACACCAAATTCAAAGCCAATGGTGAACTTGCTTCCATGTTCTAGTTCAGCAGGGAACAGTCTGCTGGGTTTGAATGCACGTGGCATTCAAGCCCTGTGTGGGAGATCATCATAGACAAAGATGCTGAATTTTGTAATTTTTTTTTTTTTTTTAAATGAAGGCAACTGAAGAGCGGAGAGAATCTTGTTTCTGGAAGAAACCCCTTGAGTTTCCTAGGAGAAGTGAAATATCTCCCTAGGAGAAGTGAAATATCTTCCATAGCTGCTGTTTGAGCTAAACTTTGTCTGCTTTTCTAATGATGAAAAATGGCGTTTGGTACAATTGTGAGCAAATGGAAAATAGTCATATTTATTAAATACTTGTTGTTTCTTTTACTGTGTCATATTCAAAATACAGCCCACGTTAGAAATGAAATTGCTTTGCATGCAAAGATTCTTGCACTGACAGAGAAATTAAATACTTTTATCCCTAACATAGGAGGGAATAAAATACTGAAAATAGAAAGCATCAACATTGGTAGCGTGCATACAGAAAAGAAGGTTAGATCTTGTGCCTCTGAAGTAAAACTTAAACCCAGACATAATAATGCAGATACACAAGAAACTTCAGTTTTAAAGAACTAGCTGGGGGAAAAAGGATGTGAGGTTTCAATATAGATCCATCATGATGTGGTTAACAGAGTGCAATATTAAGGACTGACAGTAAAATTGGCCAGCAATAAATGGGAATTGTAGTTACCTACTGTTTTAACTTAAAATAACTCAAATTGAAATACTTTATAGAAAGCTTTTTTTCAAGTAATGGATTGCAGAAGTAACATTTTCACTTTAAAAATGAACGTGTGCAGAAGGATGTTATGTTTCCCTAATAAATTTTTTTTGAAATTGGGCCTGTCCTGTTTCTGACACCTCCCGTTCCCAATCCTGCTGTTGAGGAAGACGGGCATGGGGGTTATCCGGCCGGATCCAGGGACTCAGCCCCGCACTTGGCGGTGCAGAAGCTCCAGGTCTGGGAAGCTTTGGAAACGGGGGTGCAAGTGGTGCCCACCGAGCATGGGCAGGCAGGAGTTGCCTGAGCTGGGCCGATGCCAAGGCAGAGCTCCCGACCTGGGCTCCGGGAAGAGCTGCCGCCGGGGTGCAGCCCCTGTGTCTGGTTACAGGTGGGAACGGGAGCCCGTGTCTCCCTGTGATCTCTGTAGGCTTTGGATATGTCCACATAAGCTAGTGTCATCAGCTAGTCTGTTAAGCGTGGAAATCATTAACTTCACCCAGATTGAAAAATTGTCCTGTGCTCCCACTCCAAAGGGAGTCTGCGATGGCTTCCTCCGCATGACGAGCACACATGTTGGTGGCCCTACCTGCTGCTGCTCACCAACCCTCTGGCTCCTTCCTTCCGTCTCCGCTCTGCCCTGCTCCGCTGGTCTCTTCTGTCATCTCTCATTTGCGATCCCTCACATCTGCGCAGCGCGGGGTCGGGCGCGGGCCCCGCTGACGGCTCTTGCCGAGGCGCTCTCATCGTTGATATGTGCATCGGGAAGATCAAGGAGCACTCTGACAATAGGGACATTGTACCCACGTTTCTGCACCCTGCCTGGGGAAACAAGCCTGCCTCCCTGTAGTGAGAGCCCTGTATCCCCGCTACCTAGTGGTCGGTCAGCCAGATGACATGGGTCTGATGCCGCAGATGTGCAGATGAGGTGTTGGAGAGAGGCTTTGATGGGAGTGAATTGTGATGGCTTTTGGCTAGAAAGATAATAGAGGGGAGCAAAGCTGTTTGAGCAAACAATACGATAAAAGGGGGTGCAGGATTTGAGGTCCCCTGTGCACACTGATTTGGAAAGCGTGTGGCTGTGGAGGTCTCTCTACTACAAATTGAATACATTATTTAATTCATAACTTGAAGTAAAACCTCTATCTGGGGTTTTACTTCTTGGTGGATTTACTTCTGTACTCAACACTCTCTCTTAATTCTTTCTTTTCTTATACTGGCATCAGCTTCCTGGGAAGAGCGTTGCCAGGGAGCCTGCTGCATCCTCTCAGGGGTCCTTTTCTTTCTTTTGCCTTCTCCATTTCACCTCTCTGCTCTTCTGTCTTTTTCCCTTCTCTGTTCCCTTGTAATGCACAGCCTTCTTTCAAACACCCCATCTCTCTCCTGCTTCTCCTCTTGCTTTTTCTGGGATTGCATCCACTGTACAAAGGGTTTATTCCTCTTCTCTGGTTGTGCTTTCTCTTGCCTTTTGTTAGCATATTTCTGTCTTTCCCTTTTTCTTCCCCATTATGTAGATTTTCTTCTTCCTCGCGCTTTCTTCTCCTGTTTTGGGGAATTTTCCTTTCCGGTTTCTTCCTCCTCTTACCTTGCTGACTTGCCAACCTCCCTTGCAATGTCTGCTCCTTGCTTATCAGCCCCTTTCCTTCAGTCCCTTCTGCTGTTTCCTTATCCCCCCAGTGCTGTATCTCTGAAGTGAGATGGTCCAGCTCAGGGAACAGCAAGCTGCAAACAGATGTGCCGTGTTGCTCCATTGTAGACCTCCTCTGCTTGGGCTCCTCCTCAGCAGCAGCTGAGCAGCAGGCTCTCTGCTTGCTCGCTCAGCAACCCACCCCCACGACAGGAGCGTGGTGGTCCCTTGTGGAGTCGTTACCAGAGGCTAGAGAAGTTGGGTGTTGATTTCTCTGCAGGGCAAATCTCCACTTGTGCGACCCCCGGCAGCCAGTGCAATAGTGGAGAGCGAAGTTGGGGCACATGAGATATCTTTCCTCTATTCACTTAAATAACATCATCCTGCCAAGCTCATCGAGCTGAGGCGTTGCCTTTGTGTAAGATAAGGTTTTGGCTGCTGTTATCCTGTGAGATACTGGGTGGTTGGATTGCAGGTATGAATCAAAGGATTCAGATGATACTCAAATTAGTCCACGTGGGTGGTCTCTTAATAGGAGCCAGAGGTACACGGAAGTACCATGGCCAGGCCAGGGTGCTGCCCAGCGTGACGGGCAAATGGCGAGGGGCTGGGCTCCGAGAACTGGGTTGGCAACTTCATATGCTCTAAATGGTCAAATACAATGTGTTAGTCTTCACACCACCCCTACAAATGAACAGAACAGTTATCTGTGTGAGGTCACTGGAAATTACATCTGCCTTGCCAGCTTTCTCCTCACACTGGTAGAGGTAGGATGGTATCTGGTGATCATCCTGATCTTCCAGTTTAGAAGAAGCAAAGCTGAGCCCTTTCCCACACTGGTGTGGTGAAAGCAGGGCTATGGTTTTATTTTGTTAGGCAGTCTGCACCTTCTCCCATGATCCAGTCAGACCTCATCACCCAAGAAGTGTTGGGGTTAATGAACTCGGACAGGAAACTTGCTGCAGATGCAGAGATGCTGCAGTAAGTGATTAGCTGAGAGCAGTCTTCCTTCTTTTCAGAAGAGGACGATGCTCCTGTACAGCAGTAAGGGTCCTGCGCTGTGAGAGGTGCCGTGGGTCAGCTGGGATCCAACGTCACGGCGCTCACAGCCCCGCACATCCTGGTGTCGCTTGTCGTAGGATTGAGCCTGTTGAAACCTTGTTCCTGGCTATTCAAGCCCAGCCTCGGTAGTTCAGGAATATTCCCTGCTTTCTTTTCTGGGCTGTATGTTTGTCCAGACTTTTCCAGAGTGTGCAGCATTACTCTGCTCCATCGGACAGTCGCCTCTCGCCCCCGAGATGGCTGCCTCTTGGTGACAGATGAAGTGGAGTAGTTGAAGCACTACTAGGCTGGGCCACCGTAAAATATTTTTTATCAAAAATGAGCATTGCAAAGAGTGTTGTAATTCTTTTGACCCTCTCCCCTTTTCTTTTTTTTCCTGTAGGAATATTTCCGCTACTTTTTTTTTTTTTAATATCTCTCTTTCCAGACTTTTTATTCCAGCCCCACTGCCTGCGATCCCTGCGGGGTGAGGGGAGGAGGGCTGAGTGACAGGCTAATAACCTGCTCCGGCTCTCGCTCCAAGCCCAGTGGCAGGTGTCCCAGCGCCCCTATTGAATGCCACCATCAAAAAAAAAAAATTATCAACAATCTTCCTTCAACAATGATTTATTATTGCCATAATTTGCCTTGGTACAATGAGCTGCAGAGCGTATTTCTGCACCCGGTTGACAGGGATTTGATGGCTCCAGGTTCCTATTTTATTTAGTCTTGAGCCTAATATGATTTGGTTACCCTCGCCCCCTCCTTCCCATCCCTCTCCTCCCTCCCCACCCAACCTTTTCTCATTTTGTTTTGTTTTCTATGAGTGTGTGTTTCGCATAACCCTGGGCTGGCTGACAGCGCTTGTAAAAACCAGAAGTCGATCTTGCAGTGGCTTTTCACCATTAATCAAGCTGCCTGGAATTGGAAAGTAACACTGACAGGCTTTTATCTTGGAGAGAAGGAGGATGGCAGATGTGTTTTATGGTGGATGAGCCTTCACGGCTTCTATTAGACTGGGACTTCAGTGGTACAAGGTGGTGGTTTGGGGGAGGAGGGGAGCGAGGGGGAGGAGAAGCTGGGGAGCAGCCTATAGATAAATAGATCCGTCAGTCAGGCGATGTGGAGGTCTCCAGGCGGCCAGCCATTGTAGGTGACAGAAAAGGCAATCAAAGACAAAACAAATCAAAAGGTACATCTTATCAGCAGCAGGCCAGCTGGACTTCCACCGCACTCGGAGGCCCCGCCGAGGGCAGGAGAAATTAATCGTGCTGTCGAGGCCAGAGAAATTGTCGCCGCTGAAGGTCCAAGTTCAGGCGAGCAGAGGTGGCCAACATTAAAGGAGAGGGAGAGCGGGGGGTGGGAGGAGAGGAGCGAGGAAGCGAGTGCCGCCGTCCCGCCACCTCTCTCCCTCCCTCTCTCCCCCGGCCGCCATGGACTCCTGACAAGTGCATTCATCGTGCGATGATAGCTCAGCACCTATGATTGGTACCTTTAATAATATAGCCCTCGCTCAGCTGTCACCCTGAAAGAACAATTTTTCCTCCCGCTTTCCTTGATGCAAAGATACATCTGTAATGAGAAGGGTGACAGAAAGTGGGAGCGCGGGGAGCCAAGGAAAGTTTGGAAGAACATTAATCAAAAAGTGAAGCTGGAGGTGATGCCGGCTGCTCGATGCGCCCGTGCCTCCAGTGGGGAGCCAGGGTTGGGTTTGAAGCTCCTGTCGTGTTCCCTGGCCTGCAGTGCTATGGGGAGAGAGGGATCCTTCGCCCACCCTCAGAGAGGAGCAACTTTGAAAGCCACCATCCTCCTGCACAGCAGAGCGGGCTGTGGTGGGAGGGACCAGAGAGTAGCCCCGTGCACAGGGAGTCCTTGGTGTAAACCAGCACGACTCTGTTGCGTGCAATGGATTTATGTTGGACGGGCACCTCTTTTTGCCTCCGCAACCTGGAGAAAGAAATATGTGTTTACTTACTAGTCCTGTGAGTTTCCCTGCAGCGGGGACCTACTTGTGTCCTGCTCTGGGTAATTGGGACTCCATCCTTTGGACCCAGCGAGACTCGATCCCCAACCCCACCCTTAGCAGTGCTATGTGGAAACTGCCCTATTTCCCCAAAGGAGAAGTTTTGCCTTCTAGGGAATGATGCCCTTGTCTCCAGGCTGTGGTGTGGCTGGCCCCTGGCTCATCATGCTCTTATGGCTCCCCTGCATGGAAGATGCTTGTGTGTTAGTCCAAACCCTGAAACCTCCCCAGAGCCCTGAGTTACAGTCTGAGTTGTAGCATTGCATTGCTCAGAAACACTGCCCACACGTGTGTCAGCACGCAGCCCTGCATCGCTGTGCCTGGGGCCATCGCAGGAGGTGCCCGAGGGCTCCCGTTGCAGCCGCCCAGCACCGTGCACACCCACCAGCCCCTCTGAGCAATCGTGCTCAGACTTTGGGGGGGTATATTCCACCCCTGGCATAAAAGAGACGCCGGCAGCCCCGCAGCAGCGGTCTGGGGAGAGCAGCAGGTGGGAGGCACAGAGGGGGCTTGTGTATTTAAGGAACATGTCTATTTTAATTTAAGGGATAAGCAGCAATGTCCCTGAATGCAGTTATCTCATCTGGTTTTTAGCAGCTTTCCAGGCTGCCTGGCTCTGCTCTGCAGTTGTCAGTCCTTCCCTGGGATGAAGCCCTTGAACTTGAATTCTTTAACATTAGCATTTGGCAGTCGGTTCTCACATTCTGCATATTTGCTGTCTTGTACCTACAACCAATTTGCTAATCTGCATCTGTTTTTGTTTTTATCCGAATAAAAGTGGGGATTATACGCAGATCTGGATCAAACAGGTTTGTCTGTAAAAGCTGGGGTTGCTGGTCTCTGCAGTCCATCGTCTCAAATCCCAGAGGGTCAGAAGGAAAGCAGGGAGGGTTAGGCAGCATCTCTGAAAGAAGTAGTTTGTTCTATAGGCTTTCCAAAAATTGAGCAGTGATTACTTTCTGCCTTCTCCATGAAAGCAGATAACTTCTGCAGAGAGTAGTTGGCGGGTGTGTGAACCATATGGCTGGGATAAATGTTGATAATAAGTGGTGGTGAAAACAGTCCTTGAGGAATATTTCCCTCATCCATACAGAAAAGTTGAATCCAGAATGGATAAGCACAGCTCGTGCAGGGAAGCAGAGCTCTGGTCTCGGTGCACACCTGCTTAGCAAGAACACACAGAAGAAGAAATGGGTTGTGGACAGTTGGCTTGGCCTGTCCATCCAGGAGCTTCAGAGGATGCCTAAAGGATGAACCCTTCACATATCTTCTACAAAGATGATACAGATGTAGTTTTCTGGTGCTAAAATGAGGAAATAATGATTTTGCCTGGTAACATTTTCTGCAGTCTGTAGGCTGGTGTGTCCATGGCCTGGAACTGTAAGAACAGGCACCTCTAACTCAAGTGCTTAGGATGATTTTGAAAACTAAACAACCAATGCCTGAGCTTCACTGAGGCTGGGGCTCCTTCTAGACACAGAGGTGCTTTGAGACAACATGAACATTCCTGAATTTCCACTAATGCTACCAACCTTAGCCTGAGAGCATCTGTATATCCAAAACTTGGGTTTTGCAGAGGTACTGCACATTTTTAACTCTCGTGTGCCTATGATCTCTAAAACATAGTGCCCAAAGTAATGGATGCTGGGAAACTGTTACCTAAGAGAATGACTCATTGAAGACTGCAGTGTAAATCAGGAATAGAGTTGGGTCTTGAGATAAAAGGACGTGACTCCCAAGTTCATTTCAGCTGTTACTTCTCCAGTAGAAGGGTGCACTGTGTGTGCGACTCAGGCTTGGCTTCATGCTTGCAGAGCTTGTCGTGAGGGATCAGCTGTATCTCTAGAGTTACCCCATTTACAGGGGCTTGCAACCTGGCAACAAACCTCTGGCAGGTGATTGCATCCAAATCAGCGGGAACCTGGGAAGCAAGTCCTTTTCCAGTGCGCAAACAGTTATCATGCTGATGTTACTCTCTAAACTTGGCCTGAATACCAGCCTTCGGGGGGCGGGGGGGGTAAAAGACCAGGTCTATTGGGGAGTCCTGCACAAACACCCTACATGCTGCCAGGGGAAATGGTGCCCCGTCCCCTCTATGAACAAGTCTCAAAACTACAGTCCTAGGATATATGATCATGCTGATGTGCAACACAGGCAGTGCAACCTGCATGTTTCGAAGCTGTTATCTAATACTGTACCACACTGCTTGGGCAGGTACAGAGTGTGGGAGGCAGAGCCAGGCCCAGTGGCCTCAGCCAAAAATGGCCAAAATGACATTACACAAAGTCCATCCTCACTGTCTAGATCCCCAGTAGCCTCACTGCAATCAGTGCAGGTTTGTAATGACGTAAGTGGAGCCAGGGCTCCATTCATAACGTAAATCTGGTGAATTATAAAACAAAGCAGATTTCAAAGTGCTTTCTTGGCATGTGGTTAATCTCTTGCTAATTGTAGCTCTGAAGTATTGCACCAAAGAGCTAGACACTGCGTGAAGTCTAACCAGAGAGGTTGTCACCTTGGGCAAGATGCATTTAAACATGAGATGAGGTCATGTTTGCATCATATTTATGGTTATGGCAGAGCACAGATACATTGAAGTATTTTGATTGCTTTTGCAGACAGAATCAAATTGCCCCTTAATCACATTAAAGAAATCAGGTTACAAGCTGGCTGCTGTAGCACCATTCCACTAAGATGGTTATGAACAATTTGGTCCTGTCCACAAACATCTTAATGAAATGGGGAAACTACTCAACATAGTTGAATTTGCAGTGTAGAAATGACTCAGTCTTTGGTCTTTTGCTCTTACCAATAGACAACACTCATCTTCTGGCTCTTATATAACTTTTTAAAGTACTGAAGGTCACAGAATATCAAGCCCCTCTCCACCCTCGCCACGCACCGACTGGTGTTCTTCCTCTGCTCCCCAGAAGCAAGTGGAGCTCTTGAACCCTGCCACGTCTCCTGGACATTGGTAGGGCTGAGAGACCCCAAAGTGATCATCTCTGCTCCTCTCTGGCTCTTGACATGGCAGGACCTGAACTGTGTGCAGGTTGTTACTACCACCACTGTGTTCACCTTTGCCTCACAGGGTGTTTTTGATCCTATTCTTGCTCCCGCCCTGCTGGAGAGGGGCTGCGGTTCCCTGTGAGACAATGGGAAATAACTTCACCACAGCTGAATTTTCCTGGCCCAACCTGAAATAACTCAGCTGGCCAGAGCTCTCCCCTACTTTCCCTCCCCAGCAAAGGTCAGCACAGACCCACTGGAAGTGTATTAGCAGCACCTCCCACAACTCCTTGCAGTCTGCATGGGATGGTTGGTGGAGGTCAGAACTAGGAGCCTACTGCAAAAGTCAGCGTGACACCAGATCATAGAAACCACAGGGGTTTTTTAACAAGATACTTCAGCCTACAAAGTTCTTCTCCCAAAGAATGCAATGTATTTTCTAGTCTCAGAAGGTCCATTTCAGAAGCCGGGATAGCCAGTCCCCAGGAATGTCCCCTGCTAAGAGCTGCATTTGACATCAATACACTGCCCACTTCACTGTAAAGGTTGGAAGCTTTCCAGGACAGAAATCATCCCTTGCTGTGTGGGCACACAGCATCCCAGGCAACGGAGCCATAGCCAGGAAACAAATCAAGGAAACAGCATGTGCTTGGCAGATGTCTGATTTGGGCCAGACGCAAGGTTACTAGACAGCCTTAAAAATCTTTTCTCATAGGCTTAATCTTTGTTGCAGTGCTCTGGGGCTCAGTTCGGTTGCCTGAACATAGGCCTTGAGGTGAGGCATCTGCCGCTGGGCCTCCATGGCATCTGCAGGGGGTTGGCAGCTGTGACACATGGAGCAGCATCTGCAGTGGCACTGTATGCTTATGTGTGAGCCCCGTAATTACGTCGTGGTTTCATAGGCAGCTGCTGCTGTCCTCGGGCAATGTCTTTGCTTTTGCAAGTGAGTCTGCAGTGCTTTGTGATCTGGCGATGCTGGCCTCACTGTTCTTGACCGCAGTGGTGGATTCAGTTGGGGTCCCTGGGAAGTTGCAGGTTTCCCTGGAAATAAAATCCATTTTGTCATCCGAGACAGCAACACGCTCGATACCTGCCAGTTACCACCATTGTTTTTGAGGGGGAATAATAGCCCAGGACAGAAGATGGCAAGCTAGGCATCAAGGGGATGAATTATTTACCCAGAATGCAAGTATTACAGTCGCAAGCATGTTGAGCACCCTGTCAGGCAGAGCTTGTCATCGCTGGGTGAGTTCAGTGCAATGGGGAACTGCCAGTTGCAGGGATGGAGCTCCAGGTCTAGGGGATCAGGCATGTGCTGGGAATGCTGCTTTTGTCCTTGCTGACACTTGCTTGACAAAGGTCCTTAACAGGCAAATGGCCTTTGCTACTGGAGAGGGCAGAGCCACCTCCCTCTCCCTGCTGACACAGCAGCAGCCCCTGCCAGGAGCTCAGCCGGGGCGGATGAGGGCAGACCTCCTGCCTTGCTCTGCCCCGCCTCAGCCCAAAGCGCAGGAGCCCGCAGCCAGCCTCGCCAACTGTCTCCTGTGCTGCATGAGCTTGGTCTAGAAGTTGGGGCGCTAACGTGTTTTTAGCACAGCTGCCTTGGACAGCCCCTGTGGCTTCCACCTTCCCACGGGAGACGGGATCCACACGGGGCTATGGGATCGGGGCCCTGGCGAGCGGGCAGTAAAATCTCGGGTTGTGCCATTTCCCGCTGTTCACTGCAGACTCAGGAATGTGAGTTTTCTTTCTTTGGAAAAGAAAAAGAAAGCGTCAGCTGCAGATGTTGAGAGGCAGATGTGAGCGTGCTCTTTGCTTCCTTGCCATCCCCACACCCCTTCCTATGCCTGGTTTCCGATCTGAAACGTGCTCAAGCCTCCCTCTTTCTCCTTGTTTGCCTGGTTTTACACCAGAAAACCGTCACAAGCTCTGCTGGCTGCTGGCACAGTCACAGGGCTGTTGGCCAGTGGAGAGGGGCGGCAGCAGCAGAGCTGCGGGCTGGCACCTGGTTTGGAAATCAGGGCTGTGGCTGGGACCCCAGCAGAGCTGCGCAGGCTGCACAGTTACAAGGTCAAGTGAGCAGCGTTAGGTCCACTGCTCTTTGGAAATCTTTAATTGCACCCCAAAAGACCCCAAGTCATGGTCATTGAAAATGGTTTGTAATAAATTGGTTCTTAATTTTTATTGTTTAAAGGAAAAGAAGTCTGCTCTTTCCCTGGCCTGCTTGCTTTATCAAAGTCTTCCCACTAAATAAATTCTGCCGTTGTAACCTTGCCCACTCCCAGGATATCAGTGCTGTCTCTTTGCCTGCTGTCAATGACTCACTTGCAGTGCACAATTAAAATATGTACAATGGTGCTCAGGCTCAGAAGCTATTAATCAGCAGAGGAGATGCAGACGGTGAACTGAGAGCCTAAAGTGTATTGATACCCAGCTCCAAGAAACGACACAGAGCTGGGCTCTTGCATTTATTCCTTTTAAAGGTATCAAAATGTTAGGCAGGAAATGCTCATGTTTGCTTCTGGGCGCTCTGAGGCTGGACGAGATAAACTCCTACTGGTGATGACTCTTGATTACCAGGGTATCCTCTGCCAAAACAAGAAAAAAGTATCATCACCTTCACCTCTCTGGGGTGTTTCCCACCCTGATGAACGCTGACGTATCTCGCGCTCCGAGTGTGTGCGCAGGCATCGGCACGGAGGAAGGGTTTCCCAAATGAGTGCTTTGCTGGCCCTGCCATGGTGCCGAGGATGCAGGGTCTAAACCAGGCCACTGATGTAACACCAGCACATCCTCCGGCCGTCCTGCACCCCTAGAGCAAGGTTACACGCTTGCCTTGTGCCTGCTGTCCTTCAGCATAGCCCGTACCCCGCCGTGAGCTGCCGCACACACCCCGGTGCTGGTCTTTGCTGGTAGCCTGGTTTTAAACAGTAAAGGCCAATGCGAGAGGGGTGTCAAGGTGTTTTTCCTTTGAGGGATTTGGACCAGTTTTCGAGATGGAAAGTTTTTAGGATGGGGGTGACCTTGTGTTTTCTTGACATCAGTGGTCTCCTAGCTGGGTCAGTTTTCAGAGTATCTCCCAGCTTTCTCATAAAGGTTAATTGCATTTCAGATGCTTTTGGCCACATGAAAACTGAAGATGTAGCAATTTCTCACCTCAGTATGTAAAAAGACAGTGAATCAACTTTCAGTTGCTACAACACCGTGGCATCTGCATAGGAGGCACGTACACTGGATTTATGTGTATCCACTGTCTCAGAGCAGGATCCGAGTGTGGCACTGCTCCGCGACGAAACGAAATCACAGCTTATAATATTCAACTGGTTACTATAACCCCCACCCACCCCAGGTTTAATATTAGAACTATTTTTCACGTTGAAACCGAAATAGTACAAAATATGGGCTTGCTGTAATTGTTGTTAGATTATGTGTCACCCTGATAAGATGTAACAAATATTTTCCTACACAGCAGGGCCCGTTTCCCTGCAAGTAATGGATGGAGAAACTTCTCATAGTGTGCAGGCAATCGGTCGTAAAAACTTCGCTTAGAAGATTAATGCATTAAGTGCAACCTTTGTAGAAAATAGGAAGAAAAGAATTAAAATCATAGTTTGTCCTTTCACATTTAATATTAATAACCAAATTATTTGGTGGGAATGTTCCTTGCTGCATGTGCCTTCCCACTTCAAGGCCAGCTTTGTGTCAAATAAGTATTTCTATTTTATTTTAAAGATCCTTCATCAGTAGCTATTGTATATGGTGCAGTGATTCTTTCAAGAGAACTATTTTTATCGGTAATATGAAAGACTGTTTCCATGGGCAAAGCTTTGACACCAATAAGTCTGCCGGACGTCACTTAATAGGCTAGATAAACATTCGCTCACCATTTAGCGTAGAAGGATTCTCCCTTTATATCACAGCTTTACGTCTTTCATAGACACTTAATGGCCATTAGAGAGATGGCACCCTCGGGAGAGAGCTCTCCAGAACTGGTGCACGGCCAGAGATGAGGCAGGGGCTTTTTTGCTGCTGTACGAACGTTAACGTGCAGAACAGAAAAGCGAGGCCCTTCCTGTCACAAGCTGATTTGCACCGAGTCAAGTCCTTCAGTGGCAGAACCGAGGGTTTAGGATGAGCACGTCAGCAGGTAACAACGGCCCCTCCTGAGCACAGCCGACACCTCATCCTGCCCTTGCCCATTAGAAGGGCTCCTGCTCCTTTCTGGGGACTGTTTGGTACCAGCCACCACTCTCACGCAGAGCAGGGGCTGTGGCTAACTTGGCAGATGTAAGGATGGTCTTGCATGATGAATTAATGATTATTTTTGTTTAAACTGCACAAGGTTTGGGAAAAATGCCAATTTAGATTGATTGCTGCTGCTTTCCCCCATGTGTAATTTGAGATCTTGTTTTCCTCCTGAAGTACACTTCTGTACCTGCAGTCAGTCTCAAGTGACAGGTACCATCAGTCATTAAGTCAGCTATGAAAGTAGGGTCGGATGGAACCGCTAATTTTCAGTGTGTGGCACACAGTTCACTCTTTCCTAGGTCTTTGCTCGATATCTGAGGTCTGGTAGGCTATTCAGCTTGAGTTTTACAGAGGATCACTTGTTTTACTACTTGTGAGGACACGTGTTTCTTCCCAGTTTTACAGCGCTTGCATTTTTATAAAGAGCATTTTGTAAGCAAAGAAGTAATGGGTTTGCCAAAGGAGAACCAAGAGTTTCTGCCCTTTCCTGCCAATGGTAGGCAGTGGGAACAGTGGTCTCAAGATTTCGGTATTCCAGGAGGCACCACCCTTCACTGCCCCAGCAGGTCTTTTGCTGCTGTGTGAAGAGAGCTGAATTTATCAGTAAAAAGCCAACACCATCAAACGTTGATTGGGACTTGGAACAGCTCTGGCATCCAGAATTATTTAGGGCTTATTCAAACTTCTTTCTACATAGATCAGTTAGATATTTCAGAAAACTCAAAGAAAAATGGTACTTATATTCTTAAATAACTACATTCATCATTGCCAAGACGGACTTTCAAACTGCAACAGAAAAAAAAAAAGTTCCATTTTGACCATGCAGCAGCTCAATTTGCTGGGTCTCTTTCCCTTGCGCCATGGCACTAAAACAGGACATGCCAGCCTGCCACAGTAAAGAGAGATTTTAGAAGCGCTGTGAAAATTAGTCTGATGGTTGTAGTTGCAATCTTGATTCACTTGGAGTCAGTAAGAGAAGGGTTTGAGGTTTGAAAGCGGGATTGCTCCTTGGCCAAAAATATTCACAAAAAACCCCAAAATCATTCAGTAAATATCTCTGTCACTACTGTTTGGCTGCAGATGTAGAGAAAGGAGTAGATAGATTATTTAATGTACAAAAGCTAATTAGGGTTGGCTGACAGAGTACTGAATTTTACTTTGAAGAATGGGACAGGTTTTTACATGACTGAGATGGCAGAATGTGATCAAAACATTATTAAATCCAAACCATCCAGCTTCCTTCCAGCTCTGCTTTTTTTCCCCAGCAGCCTCTGCTGTCCAGTCCATGGTTTTTTTGGAGTGGAAAAATCATTTGCAATTTCCACAAACAGCACTTCAGCACAGGGAAGAGACAAGCCTCTAGAGCATATTGGGGTGAGGACAGAGGTTTTTAGCAGCTGGATTTCTTCCCCAAAAAGACGATGACTGAGCTTATGCATTAGTTTTACAAGTCAGAATTGTACAATTTATCAAGGAAGCTTTGTTATATTTGATACATAGCAATTAAGCCATGTAAATGTATTTTATATAAACATGCATGCTATGGCTCTGTGATCATCTTAGCTTCTAACTACCACAAGCTCTTAAAAAAAACCTCTTAGGAAAGCAAAATGAATAACAGAGGTGCTTTTTTTTTAAAAAAAAAGTTAAACCAAAAAAACCAAAACCCCGAAACAAAATCAAAGCACAACTGCCAGTGTCTGCCTAATGTAATACTACTGAGATTCTCCCAGTGTACCGATGTCCTTCTGCAAAGGATTCACAGAAGACTTAGTAGCTGTAACTTGTTAGAAAGCTTCTCATTTAGGAGTGTGGATTAATATTTTTGATGAGCTAAAAGTATTAATTGAAAACTTATCTTCTCCACTTTGCAGCTGCTAAAATGAAAAAGGGTATTTAAAACTGGACTCCTGCGACAAGTCATTATTTCTTCCCCCAAGAACTACACTTATTTAAGTAAGTGTACATAAAGTGTTTTAAATCACTAAAGGTTCTAATAAAGAATGTGAGGTTAGTCACTCTATAAAGCTTCTCCATTTTTTTTCCTAGGTCATCCATTTACATGGTTACATAGATTTGTATTTCAGCATTAAAAGGATCTTAATCTTTAAATCATTTATCCTCTGAGTGCTGTGAAGCAATCAAGTATCCATGCTTTACAAAACAAGGGAGCATACTTTGTGATTCATACAAAGCCTCTGCAGAGCAGGATTTCAAACCCTAATTATTGGGTTATTCTTTTCACTATCATTCTGCTAACTTTAATTTTTATGCATGAATATTCATATATTTTAGTTTGTGATTTTTTTTTCTAATCCTGGGTGATCAAGAAAGTGGGGACAGAACATAATGAAAAAAAGCTAACCATGATGGAAAGCGATTTTTATTTAACCTGCTTAAAGAAAACACACAAAAAAAAAGGCAGGAAGAAAGGCTTTAAACAGGGCCAAGATAATTACTATTATGTATTTCTGCATTCTCCAAAGAAGTTTTCAGAAACTAGAGACCTACAAAAGAGTAAATTCTTTAAAAAGGTGCCATTACTATTTTTTTCCTTTGCTGTAGATCTATTTTTGTGTTGCTAAATCGATTTTACTCATATTTGGTTTGGTTAATTCCAACTTATTTTCTCTCTTTCTTTAGGCAGGTCAACACCCAGGGCAAACACATGCAAGCTTCCAATATTCTTGAAATATTTTATTATAAAGCACTTCAGACAAACTTTGATTCAAGAAAGTTCTCATCTGTAAAAGGAAACTATTTTAAAACAACATCATAAAGAAAATAGACTGTTCTTCAGCATTAACTTCAGTTAGAGCTCTTCTGTAATGAAATCTAAAGACAAAACTGATAGGTCAAGAGCTATTATTTCCTATATATACTCATAAAAGAGAGACTAAGATGTTACACAGACATCACGGAGCATCTTGGTGTTGATAATGAAATAGGAACACTTGATAGTTAATTCTGGCCTGACAAAGCAGTCCAACATTTAAATATTTTTCAGTCCCAAAAGAGACAAACCATTAACATTTCATATTCAATAATTAAGCCAGCCCTGGGTAAGGGTTAAAGCCACTTCAAAGCATCTGACATAAGCTCTTCATTTCATGTACTTCTCCTGTTGATCAGCCAAGATTTTCGCCGAGGATTTGGCGTCATAGAAAAGTTCGTTTATTTCTTCAATATGCTCTTTCTCAATGCTGTCTTTCCCATTAATCTTGGCAAGCAGGTTAGCTGGGGTCAGTAACTGCACAGCATACCTGTGGTCAAACAGAGATGGACGAGTAATTACAATTCAGTGCATCCCAGTGAACTGAATGTACATAGGGGTGGGAGATTTGTTAGGAAACACACAACTCTACCAGCAGTAGGAAAAGCCTGCAAGACCCTCCAGCACCTACATTCCTTAAAGGAGGAAAGTGCAGGATTGCCACTCTTTCTTAATGTTAGCACTGTTCTTAATAGCCCACATTGTTGTATGGGAGAGGGTTGTCTCACTTCCAAGAGTGAGTTATCCTACAGTGTTTTCAGACCCAGTCATACTTAAGAGAAAAGCCAGCTGTGCTCAACTTACCTTAAGGTTGTCTTGGTGCCAATTTCCCCTAAATGGTTCAGAGCTTCTTCACTAGTATTAATCCCTTCTGTCTGAGCACGAAGTTTTATGATCTGTTGGGATGAATGAGTAAGTGAGGTACCAGCCCAAACAATTAGCATGCTATACTACTTAGCTTAGTATCTGGAAAGTGTCAGCTTAGAGATGAGACATGCTGTAAAACGAGATGGTGTAGAGTTATCCTAGTGTAACTTACCACTAAAATCTGTAGAATTCCAAGTCTTTGAATAGGCAATATAATGTTGAAAAACTGATTACCATAAAAGGCTGGTAAAGTAACAGGTCTGGGCTACTAACCCGTCATGATAATTCTGTATGGGTAGCAAAGTATATCTACTAATAAGGAGCCGAATATGAGCACTTATACAAGAAAACGGGAAACAGAAGTAAGCGACAGCTGGAGTCTTGTGGACAGCTACACCAGTTAGTTACTAAATTCTGCAGTTTATCATTGCTGCAATACAGCAGAGCCCTCCAAAAAGCTCTACAGAAAGCTACACCCTTTCCTTAGCAGCTCACAACACACTTTTTATTCAGTTGACAAGAAGATAGTAAAATAAATCAAAAAGTTACTTTCTATGATTCACCTATTCCTGCAAGAAGAAAAAAAATCAGAAGAATCTAATCTTTCAAGAACAGTCTCAGGCTTGTACCAGTTAGAAGATCTTTACAAAGTTGGAGAGCAAGATATCACTAATAAGCCTGAGCATATAAAGCTGTAACAGAAGTGGCACAAGTCTCTCGGCAGTCCCTGTTGCCAGCTGAGTGATAAGGGGCAGACTGGATAATGATGTTGTGTTGTAGTGCTGAGATAACTCTGGAACTGCAAGCCTCATATAATACAGGTATTTTTCACTTTGGCAGCTTTGTAAACAAGATATCAAGAAGCACTCGTTTAAATTAAAGCCATAAAAATGCACTAGGGGAGGCAGAGCAGGGAACAGAGCAAAAGGGGGGGGCTTGAAATGGCAGGAAGTTGCGCTGAGCTATTAATACTGAATATTGGCAACGCTGCTGCAAATTGCAATTTCAAATTGAAGGCTTTTTTATGTCTTTTAGATCATTCAAACATCACTATCCATTCATTCAAATACTGCTACTTTACTCTTCCCCATCTAGAAACAAGGTATCGCATCTTCAACAAGTTTTTTAAAATTACTTTTTTATCTAGCAACTTAGTAGAACCTTACTGAAGGATTGGGGCCCAAGCCATTAACCCAGCAAATACATATATAAATACGTTGCTATGAAATAGGAAAAGAAGTGTTTATCAGGTAAAATACATTAGGAACAAAAAGTCCCAGTTATAACCTCTACTGTCTAACAGCAGGCACGTATGCAAAAAAGTTTGATTACAACAATACCTGAGTAGAATATGCATAAAAGTCTCTCAATTCTGGTTGCACTAAGGTAATTGTGGGTCTTGCTCTCAGAGCAGAACTACACAATGGGATTTCTACCTTATCAACACAAAGAGAATTATTTTGAATTGGTTATGAACAAACTTTCAGTAGATAAATGGACAATTCTTGTGCTGATAAACAAATCAATTGTGAAAGAATGGCACAGAGCCTCACACAGAAACATCAGCAGTGAAAGCTTCTTCCTAGCATGAAAGAAAAATGGGAGCAAAGAGAAATAAATTTTGGACATCTTATTTTTAAACCTCCTCAAGTGTATTTAGTTAGAAACCCAAGTTAAGTGTAATAGATCCTCCTCTTCTCCCAAGAGAAGTAATTCAAAAGCCTTAATTTAAGGGACGATGAGATTATATGTCCCATAAATCACGTTCCCATAGTCAGAATGTCTGGACTCTATTTTTAGCTTTAGGAAATGCTACTGTAAACAATTCCTTTCCCTCACCCCTGGGGAGAGTGGAAATCCCAGCACTTACCCAGCTATTCTGAGGATCAACACTCAGAAATGAGCTCTTTAACAGTGTATTATCTGCATGACAATACAGCACACTAGGCAGGTACTACAGATAGCAACCTTAACAAAAAGTAACTTGGAGTACATACTCCTACTACCCTAACTACACAAAATTCACATACAGTCTAGGGAAGTCCAGACAACAGCCTTTAACATCTCCAGACTGAGTAAAAGTCACACTTTAAAATTTGTCTTGTATACAGACAAAATATAATCACGGTATTAAATCACCAGGCTGCTTCTACTGTAATCTATACCATAATGCTTTAAAGTGTCCTTTTAGGTACAAAAAAATTATCCTGAGCATGGCTTGCAACAGCCATATGTGAAAAGCTTCTCAAACCAAATGAAGTGAAGCTTTGCCTCTACGTTTATATTCAATAAATGCCTCGGCTTCACCTTGGCACTTATCCAGCAGCAGGAGACTATTATCTCGTGACAACGCTCTCCTCCATTGACACTATCTCTTAAATAATACAAAGAATTGACATGATAAACCGTAATGTCTTCTGCATTGTGTCACTTCACAGCATTGAGACGCTAATGAGAGGGATCTTTGACACGATGCATCATAATGGCACCCAAGCATTGTAATCGATACACAATACATTGCGATGGCCCCACAGGAAAAGTTTCAGGCATTCAGAAGCCTATCTCTGCAACACTTACTGTGCTTACATTTCCAAACTTGACTAGGAGCATGAAAATCCTCCCAGTTTCAGGAGACAGTCCTAGTAGGTTAAAGCTATAGTACAGGGCACAGAG
>VZTV01073520.1:1071-15381 GCA_013400875.1 Anhinga rufa | reverse complement strand
GGTGGTGGGGAGCAGCCCCCCAAGAGAGGGGGGATGAGGGGAGGAGGAGAGGGCTGGGACGGGGTGAGGGTGCCAGATCTTGGGGCGACCAGCCAGGATGGGGCTGAGCTCAGCCCCACGCTGGGGATGGGGACGCTGGTGTCTGTGGCACCCCAGGGTGCTGCTGGAGGAAGGAAGGACACTGGGTGCTCCCCCAGGAGGGATCCCAAACCCTGGGATGGTCCCCAAGTGGGGTCACGCTCTGGATGTTCCCCAACAGCCCAAGCAGGGAGGCACCCCAGGTGGTCCCCAAGACCTGGGATGGTCCCCAAGCAGGGCGGCATCCTGGCTGGTTCCCAGACCCTGGGGTGGTCCCCAAGAGCCCCAAATGGTCCCTGAGCCCCCAGGATGGTCCTAGCAGGGAGGCACCTTGGATGTTTCCCATGCCCGGGGTGGTCCCCGAGATCACAGGATCGTTCCCAAGCAAGGAGGCATCTTGGATGGTCCTCAGGTGCAAGGATGGTCCCCAAGAGCCCAGGCTAGTCCTGGAGACTCTGGGATGGTCCCTGAGACTCCAGGACAGCCGCCAAGCAGGGAAGCACCCCGGCTGGTTCCCAGAACCCAGGGTGATGCCCAACACCCCGGGATGATTGCCAAGCAGGGAAGCACCTTGGGTGGTCCCCATGCCCATGGATGGTCCTCCCTCCCCAGGCAGGGAGGCCCTTCGGATGTTCCCCATGCCCAGGGATGGACCCTGAAACCCCAGGGTGGTCCCCAAGCAGGGAAGCACCTGGGATGGTCCCTGAGACCCCAAGGTGGTCCCCAAGAGCTGGAAGGCACCACGGATGGCCTGCATGGTGCCAACCCAAGTGTGGCATGGGGCCCCTCGGCGCCGGGCTCATCCCTCTCCCCAGCACCATCAATATTTCGGCTCCACGAAGGTACAGCCGAAATTTCGTCGCGGCCTCAGCTCATGTAAACCGAGTGGAGCAAATGGCCCTGTTTAAAAATTTACAGCGTCTTCTTGTGTTCCTCAACCAAATATTTAATGCGGATGGACCTGGAAGAGCCTCTGGAAAGGCAGAGGGGGTCGGGCAAAGGCGCCCTGCCGGTGCTGAGATCCGGCGGCACTCGGTGCAGGGGCTCGGCCGGGGCCGGGTTTCTTTCCATGGCTCCTCGCTTGGGCTCAGATGGGGATGGAAACGATAATGCAATATTGATGCAGAGGGATGAGGGAGCGCAACCGAAGTACATTAGCCGGGCTCCCCGGCGTGTTTTACAGCACTGGTGAGGCTGGCGCTGGCAAAATCCCCCACCATGAGATCCTGGCTTAAAAAATGGGGTTGAAGCTCAGGGATGGGGCGGTCGTTGCTGTCGTTCACCCTGATGGGTGTCACCCCGAGGTGGGATGCGCAGGGATGAGCATCCTGTCCTGGTGGGTTGGACCACCCTGGCGCTGTGGGGGATCCTGGTCTGGGGTGGGCGAGGGGAGAAGCTGCCGGGTTCAGCATCACGGTGCTCAGCTGGGGAGAGGAAAACGGGGGTGAAGGAGAGGAGTTTGGGAAAAAGAGCTAAAAACTGGGAAGGAGCAAAGCGGGGAGGGGGGAACCCCTGGCTGCAAATGGGTCAGAGTCGCTGGTTATGGGGAAAACAGAGATATTTGTCAGCAACCATGCGCCGAGCTGTGAACGTCCTCTGCAGGACCACTCCTGGTCACCTGGGATGTGGTGGGGTGGTGGGGTCCTTCTTGGGCAAGACCCATTTGGCAGCGTGGCCCCAGCCCCAGCCCCACCGCGCTCGCGCGCCAGCCGGGCACACGTGTTTACCAGGCCCTGGCCTGCTGCATTGGACAGGCAAGTCCAGCGCCAGCCTGAGCCGGCGTTCAGGACCCGGATGAAGCAAGGAGGGAGCGAGACATTTCCCCAAACCTGGCTCTGTCCCTCCTGCCGTCCCCGAGGGGCGCAGGTGCTTTGGGGGGGGCCCAGCCCCGCTGCGGGGGGTCGGGCACAGCCGTCTCCTGCCGGAGCATCATGCATTAGTAATGGCCACCGATCCGCCGGCGCTGACGGCATTTCTTCCAGCCAGGAGGAACAATTCGGGCCGTAACCAGAGCCGGCGCGGGGCAGGAGGAGCAGGCTCAGGTGTCCCCCGTGGCCCTTGGGGTCATCGCAAGTGGCCTGTCTCAGTGCTTGCGTGGGGCTCGGAGGTGCACGTTCCCCCGGGGCTGGTGGCACCCCTTGGGCTTGCGTCCGGATGGGTGTGCAGCACCCCTCAGCCAGGGCAGCCCACAAGGTCCTTTGGGTCCCAAAGCGGGATGGGGAGCGGTTCCCACGGTGGAAGGTCCTGGTACCCGGCGCAGGGACAAAGTTGGGAGGGGAGGGAACGCCCCGCTCACCCCGTGAGCAGCCCCGGGACCGGAGCCCTGAGCGCCTGCCAGGGCTGGCTTGTCCCCCTTCGCCGCAGGGGCTGCGTGGCCATGGGGGTGGCACCCAGAGCCCCACGGGGATGGTACCCAAGGGCCTGTGGTGATGGCACCCAGACCCTGACGGGGATTGCACCCACAGCCCTGTGGGGATGGCACCCAGAGCCCCATGGGGATGGCACCCAGACCCTGACGGGGATTACACCCAAAGCCCTGTGGGGATGGCACCCAGAGCCCCACGGGGATGGCACCCAGACCCTGATGGGGATTGCACCCAAAGCCCCGTGGGGATGGCACCCAGAGCCCCACGAGGATGGCAGCCAGAGCCCCACGGGGATTGCACCCACAGCCCTGTGGGGATGGCACCCAGAGCCCCACGGGGATGGCACCCAGAGCCCCATGGGGATGGCACCCAAGGCCCTGTGGTGCTTACAGCCAGAGTCCCATGGGGATGGCACCCAAGGCCCTGTGGTGCTTACAGCCAGAGTCCCATGGGGATGGCACCCAAAGCCCCTTGGCACAGCACCCAGAGCCGCAGAGATGTCACTCAAAGCCCCTCGGGGAAGGTACCCAGAGCCCGGCGGGGGGGACACACACCAGGCTCAGCGCTTTGCCCTTTGATGCCCTTTGGCATCAGCACAGACGGGGCAGGACGAGTCCTCCAGGTGCTCCCGGGAGCACCGAGCAGCACCCACCACCAGCTACAGGTCCCTGTCCCCCACGTCACGCCAGCACTGAGCCCCCCCCAGCAGCACCCAGAGCCCCCCGGGAGCCCCAAACCCCGAGGGAGGACGGTGGGTGGCACTTGGCACCCAGGGGATGGAGCAGCGATGGGGCCACAACCAGGGGGGACCCCAGCACCGGGGCCAGCTCTACCCGGTACTGGGCAGAGTGGGAGGCNCCCCCAAGCCGGGTCCTAGGGTGACAAACAGCCCTGGCTGGAGCAAGGGCAGGGCGCAGGGGGGAGGAGGATGATGGCAGAGGAAGGTCTTGCTCAGTTCCAGCAAATCTGGGACAGCAGCTGCAGCGAGTTAAACGAGGATGAGGACAAGCCGCATGTCCCCTTCCCTGGCCCACCCACATCCCAAACCACCAGCTCTGGGGTCCTTGAACGGCTCCCACTCCCGGTCACAGCCCCTGTACGCATTATCCCAATCCCCACGTAACGTCAAGCTAAAATTACGCATGGTGATACAGAGAACAGCCACCTCTGGCACAATCACCGGCCCAGGACACCGAACGCAGCTCCCGCGACGGCTGCAGCATCTCAGGCAGCATTACCTGTCGTGGCTTGTCCTTCTGCAAGAAGAGACCTCGAAAAAAATCCACCCTACGGGGCTGCGCGGGTGGAGGGTTGGGGAGGGACGGATGCCCCGTGGCTGCACTGAGCCCTCATTTCCAGCCCCAAACCCCTAAAACTCGGCTTCGGTGCCCCAGCTGCGGTCACTGGGCATGGAAGGATTCACCCAGCCGCTTGCAAATAGCTGGAGAAGGAGGCGGCTACCCCGAGCACTACCACCAGTGCACTGGGTGTGCGCAACAACCTCTGCTTCCACCTCCAGCAGAGCATCTCCAGGCAGAAGATGCCCCGGGACGGCTTTGATCTGGCATAGATGGGCCATGGGTGAAGTCGTGGTGGGATGCAGAGTCAGTGCCGCAAGGTGCGGGGTCTTTCCTGCAAGACCAAGCTCTCGGCGATCAAGCACCAGCCAAGTTTCAAGGTATATACATATTTTATTTTTAAAAAAGTTTACAGTTCTTTAATTATACACAACTATCGGAGAGGTTATACTCTTAGAGAAGAGGCATTTTGTCAGGGTGGTAGATGTGCCCACTACATCAACAACGCAAGAAAAAGAGGAGGAAAAAAAGAAAAAAAAAATAAAATAAGAAAGAGCCGACTCAAACAAAAAGCAAAACACTCCTGATCTCTTCAAGTATCACACGATACGTACCAGACACGGGCAGTAAAATCATGGCCATTTCTCGTGCTGCAAAAACACCCCTGCTAAAGTGCCAGCAGAACTCGGACGAGCAAAAAAAGAAGCAAAAAATGAAAGGGAAAATCGTCAAACACCTCCCAGCCTCCCACGACGGCCTGCGAGGAGGGTCCCTGCCGATGGACGACACCCGCCAGGCGGGGATGGGAAGGGGAGCCCCGTCTCTCCGGCACGTGTTAAGGGATGGGTAGACACGTAAAGAAGCGAGAGATGGGGTTGGGGTTCAACCACGAACACGGTGGTGGAGGCAGGAGGACAAGCCCGTGCCATGCAGGGATGATGGCAAAGCTCTCGCTCCAGCCCGTCCCCACGCCGGCACCCTTCCGCATCCGCCAAACCGACCTGCGGGCCAGGAAAAGCTCGGCGAGGAGGGTCACCGGCCGGCCCCGAGGCACCAGGTGCCACCACCAAGGGACACGGCGACTCAAGCTGCTCACGTCATGCAAAAACCTCGAGGACGACGGCGGCAAAAGGAGAGATTACAGGAATAGAAGCCAAAGGTTGTTTCCGAAACAGCGCCGAGGGGCTGTGGCAAGTTTTGGTAGCGGGGAACTCAACCCCGGGTCCGTCGCGGGCTGACTGAGAAATTCCTGTCACCGCGAGGGAGCACAGGGGGACAACAACGCTGTTTTCTGAAGAGGAAAAAAAACCCCTCAAGATAACAACAACAACAAGCTATCTTGCTTCAGCATGGCTCCACCTTTTCCTTCCAGACTATGTAGGTGTAGTTTTATTTACAAACTGTTTGGGGGGGAAGAAGTTTCTTTTGGGAGAAAGGGGGGAGATTTGGAAAAAAAAAAATAAATAGTAAAAAAAGAGGTGTAAAATGGTGGAGGGGAGGAAGCAGAAGGGTGCACGGCGGCCAGGAGCAGGCGTTCCCAGCCCGCAGAGCGGAGCCCAGTCCGCCTCATCCCCTACGAGCGTCTCGCATCCAGGACAGACGTTTTTTACAAGCAGCGTTTTGGCAGCCGGGTTTTCCTCCGCCGCCGGGCGCAGGGCAACCCTTCGTGCCGGGGCAGCGAGTTTTGCCCCAGCTCGGGAGCGTCGGGAAGAGCTGGGGATACGCGTTTTTGGGGCTCTAAACCCATTTTGCCGCCGGCCGGCACAGCCTGGACGAGCTCCACGAGCCCTGCTGCATCCTCGCGCCTGGGGCGGGAGCTGGCCCCGGCAAATGGCGGCTTTACCGGTATTTTTTTGGGGGGGAATCCTGGTTTAGCAGAATACACGTTTCACAAAAGGAGGGGGGAACGTGCGAGTGGTTTGATGCACTAGATCCGAGTTAGGGGATGGAGTGATGGGGAAGAAAAACCTGCAAAGGAAGGGGGATGAGGTAATTAGAACACTGTTTTTATACAATATTGAAAAAATACAAATTTTTATTGTGATTTTTTTGTCGGTTTTTGGTTTTTTTTTAGTTTTTTTTTTAGTTTTTTTTTTTAATCTTTTAAACTGATATCACCACCCAGCACTTACTCTACTCCTAAGTAGCACCTACAGTAAAGGTTATAGCACAAGCAAACTGCTAGGTCAGCAGGTAAGCAAGTTAAACAGTGCCAGCAAAACGTGGCCCCTCCCTCCCCAAAGTAATGAGAAAAACAGCGTGCTAGATAAGAGTTAAGTACACCATTACATGTTAAATAGTTAATATTACCCTTCCAACAAGCCACAAATGCTAGATAGAGAACTTCAGCACAGTCACTAGCCACAGCCCTAACATTACTGCTTTAAAATAAAAAGGGAAAAAGGAGAGGAAAAACCTTTGCTTCATGCCCGTAATTAACATAAAGGAAATTCTTTGTATATTTTTATTAAGGAAAATCATGCTAAAGCAAAGTGGTACTTTACGAGGGGCTTTCCCCCCACCCCCCCAAAGAAAAAAAAATAAATTGATTGTGCTTTATGTATTAGAAATAGGATTGTAACCTTCCAACCCCAATGACTCAAAACTTGGTGGCATTTCTAAAGGAAAAAAAAAAAACCCGATTCTGGGAAAAATGACAAATGTACCAGTCTGACATTCAAAACTCTGCTCGAGAGTTGCTCAGGGTGGGTTCGTTTTTTCCATGCGCTGTCCCGTAGGTTGCACCACAAAGTAAACCATCTTGTCCAAACCCCTCCGAAAACCCGAAAGAATACAGCAGGTAACATTCAGCTTTAAAAACCCATCTTAGGTTGAATCTCCAATGCACAATTATCGAAATTCAAGTATACCGGCATCCCAGGTAGACGTTTACTGTATTAGATTTCATAGCGTTAAAACAAACAAACAAACAAAATCTCGGCTTGCTGAAAGACACCAGGAGAAATCAAACATTTCTATTCAGAAGCATCCTGGAAAAAACCAAACCAAAACAAACCGAAACAGAGCAGATTCACTTGCTTCCTCAATTGGTGCTTTTAGGCTTTTTTTATTCATCTCAAATTTTTCTAGATCATATCCTTTGTTAACTTTTAAGAAATTTTAATCCTGTTGTACACACACAAGCAGATGGCTAACCAAGCTGGTGCAGAAAGCGGGGCGGGGTGGGGGGGGGGAAGGAAAATAAAATCAGTGCCGATGGATTCGTGGACTACAGCCAATGGGCCAATCTTCGTGGATCTGAAGCTCTCAGCAAGGCTAATCCATCTGGTCAGAGGACCTTCTTAGGAGATGGAGAGTGTTTGTGAGGTGTTTAACCATACTTCAAGCAAGAGAAAGGAAAATAAAAAGCAAACTTGAAGCCATTAAAGGGCAGCAGTTTCAAAACTATGACAAAGAGTTTGACTTCACCTGTGCTCCAGCTAAATCAAAGCACTGTTCAGAGAGCATCGGTTGTGGTTTGTGGGGTTTTGGGGTTTTGGTTTTGTTTTTTTTTCCTCCCGAAAAGGGAACAGCTCGTAATCCAGACCAAGAAAGTGAATAACATCCAGATGCAGGCTTTCAAAAGTCCCAAAAGCAAATAGACCAGTGGTTGTCAGTCCCTACAGTTCAGAAGGGCAGGCAGGAGTCCACATATAAAAACGGACTTAAAATCCAAGTCAAAATTTTTAAGCTTCAATGCTCTGAATAGCTCCATGCATTTGTATTGTTTGTTTTTATTTTATGGTTTGTTTGGTTTTTTGTTTTAAATGTGACTCCACGTAAAATACGATCAGCAAGGTCGACCTGAAGGAGCACCTCTTATTCCACTGTCTGATCTACACGGTTAGTATATCATCCCCCAGATTTTATACTTTGAGAAAACGCTGTTCCACGTTAGCATCCAAGGTGGTGTCTTTGGAAACATCGATAAGAAAGCAAACATCTTTTTGCTAACTCCCTACCTACCAGGGCAGCTGTTTTAGCTGACAGTTCAGTAGCACACAAGTTGACTTGGCCAAATGGAATCTGAATGCATGCATTCGGGCTGCATATTGCTACCAAAATGGAATGTGGGAATATGCTATGCACCTCGGGTTCGAGAAATGACCAAGAAAATCAAGATCTAAAGGGTGATATATATATATATATCAATGCTATTATTCATAAAAACCTGTTTAGTAATAAAAAAAATTGCTTTGTTTAAATATGAATATTATAGTCTGCTTCTCATGGTTAGGAAATTAGAGTCTCTCTGAAAAGCAGGTTGCCTCTTCTACTACAACTCCATATCCTGAGCCTCATCTTCCGAGAAGTCGGACATGGAGCTCTCAGATGAGCTGTCCCCGGTGCCTTCTTCCTGTTCTTTTAGTGCTTCTTCTGTTGCATATTTCTGAATGTATTCTGTATGTGACAGAAAAGAAAAGACATATCAGCAGCATATATTCAACAGTCAGAGGCTGGGTGAGCTACGACTAATGGCTGGTTGGGTCACATCATGTTCGACAAGTCACATAGGTTACCATATTTCTCAGCCAAAGGCAGCGTTGTCCAACAGCGTGTGAAAACAGCTGATGGAGCCCTCAGAGACCCTTGAAAAGAAGTACGATCCCAAGGCTCCTACGCCACCATCACGCAAACTCAGAGCTGGAAACAACCCGAGTCCTCCCCGGTATGGTGTATCTCTCTTAAAAGGAGAGGATTCAATTTACGGCCAAACCAGGAGCTACCGTGGTGAACTAGAGAACAAGCCTAAAAAGCCATCGAGATGTCACTACGTGGCCTGACTTTAAGAAATTAAGATCTGGGGGTTTAACCGGATAGCACAGAACCACCACCACTGAAGCCAAACCGAGAGCCAGACTAAACTCTGCATAAGCAGGGTTTAAGCAAGGATGGATAGAGAAAGCAGAGCAGAAGACTACTAGAGGAATAGCTGCACTGTTTTATTATTTTTTTTTTTAAATAAAAAGCAAAAGCTCCCTTCCCCAGCCTTGACATAAACACGGGCCTGCCCCAGGCTCTGTTTTCAAAGCCCAACTCTTGCAACCAGCTTCACATCAGGCAGCAGCCATAGGAATAGAGGAGAAGGACCTGTGGGGAGCCCTCCGTGCTGCTGGTCACCGGCCCAAGCAGTGTCTCACAGCGGGGTCCAAACCACACTGGCTCTAGGCACCCAGATCAACACCTTGAACTTCAGCCAGGAGCAAGCAGGAAGCTGGGCGGCAAGCAGAAAAACTCGTTTACTGGGATTCCTGCAGGCAGGTAAAGTAACGGCTGCCAACCGCGGCTTGTGTGCCTTCCACGGTCACCTCCGTGCAGAGGGACAGAGGAAAAAGGCAACGTAAAGTGGATCAGATCAGTCGGACCGAGTCTGGCAACCCCTCTCCTTCCTTTGTGGCTGCAGGAAGCTCCAGCAGTGTCCCCTCCGAGATCCGAGGAGGGGCTGGTGTCCCCAGCAGGCAGGCTACCTCGAGCAGAGAAAGCTCATTGCTTACACGCGAGTGTGCAGAACAGAGCAGGGGTGAAAGCTTGGCACAGAACTGGGCTAAAGGAGGGGTGCTCAGCCCTAACTTTGAGTCTTCCTCTTACTTATCTCTTCTTTTCCACCTCACACTGAGAAAGTAGCCACATCGTATGAAGAATCATAGAATCATTATGGTTGGAAAAGACCCCTGGGATCATCAAGTCCAACTGTCAACCCAGCACCCCCAGGCATCCTAAACCATGCCCTGAAGTGCCACGTCTACATGTTTTTTGAACACCTCCAGGGACGGTGACTCCGCCACCTCTCGGGGCAGCCTGTTCCAGTGCCTGACCACTCCTTCAGTAAAGACATTTTTCCTAATATCTAATCTAAAACTCCCCTGACGCAGCTTGAGGCCGTTTCTTCTCATCCTATCACTAGTGACTTGGGAGAAGAGACCAACACCCACCTCACCACAACCTCCTTTCAGGTAGTTGTAGAGAGCCATAAGGTCTCCCCTCAAGAAGTGATGTAATCCCAGTATCCCGACAGCACATCCTCCACACCACAGGTCACGCACTTTGGGGAGGAGAGGGATGTTGTGCTTACGCTGTCATTGGGGAATTTCAGTTGCAAACTCGTTATCTTTCCAGATACGAAGGTACTAAAATACAACAAAGCCTCCTCCAAACGGCAGTATTAAAAAACTGAAGGAGGAGGGAATACCGCCATCCCTTTGTACTCAAAGATGAGCCCCAGCGTGAAACGTGAATCACATCCCAGTCCCAGCCCAGCAGCCGCCCCAACTGTATGTTCTTTAATTCCTCCCAGGGAACGAGGTCCACAGGGAGCATCTCTCCTCCAGGAGCACAGACCACTGCTTTTTATTCCATGCTGTATCAGCAGGTGGATGCACTGACAAAGCTGTGGGAGGATGCATCTAACACCAGATAACCAAGTGCTACAACACAGGTTTTAAAGACTCTGCTTTGCAGAGCCTGGCTGCTATTAAAGCTGTCCCTCTTCCCCTCTGCACTTCCACCCTTCAGCCTAGTGGGAGGGACAATGCTCTGCAAAAGATCTGCATCATCATCATGGTTTTTTCTGCATTTCTGGAGCTGATGCAGGGACACTGAGCCCAAACATGGTGCGCCGGATTCAGGAGTATAGTACGGACAGAGCAACCCAAAGCCAACACTTCATGGAAGAGTTCCCAGGACGGAGCAGCTGGTGGCCTTGGCAGACCTGCTCTGCCCTGGAAAAGCTGCGAGAGCTGGCTGGAAGGTGCTTCTGAGCCCAGTGAGCTTCAGCTTCTCCATCCGATGACGCACGCAGCTTCAGTCTAACTGTTTAATATACATTATTAACCTGCTGACTCGGACTGCAGAAGCAGCTGTTCAAATCTGTTTTACAAGAACCTGTTAAGAACTGATAAAGTATTGAAGGCAGCTATGTAAACACCAGGAAGCACGGAGCGCTCAAGGTCTCGGATTGCCCTCAGGCTGCTGGAGCCCACGTAGTATCAACAGAAAAGCACTTTTGTGCTCCATCCTCGGGTCCCGGCCACTGAGAACCCCTTTCTTGGAAGGTGCTTGCCCGTGTCACCATGGAGCCTAGACCACATCTCCTGCCTGTACCAGAGAACAGAGTTACAGAGTGTGCAGCAGGGACCATCTGCCAAAAGAGATGGTCACTGCAAAGTGAGAAGAACTGGTGTTTCAGACCTAATGGTTTAAAGATGAGAGGGACTAACTGAAGGAGGGACCCAAAAAAGCGGTGTGTCTTCAGAGAATTCACACGGGAAGGTGAGTTGGCAGTAGGTGACACGCAGGGCTAAGGAGATGGGATGCTGACATGACGCATCCTTGTAGTGGCTACTCCCTTCCCACAGCTTCCAAGAATTCATCTCCCTCTGGAAAAGGGTTGTTTACCCAGATAAGTTGTTATTCCTTGCACAATCCAGCAAAGGGAACCTAAGTTCCTCTGCTGTAAGACTTTGGATGTCCTTGGATGACAAAGCAACCCCCTTACTGGGCACCTTAGAACATTCCCTCTGTGCTTACCCCAAACCCACCTAAACAACTGCTGTAGCTGCCTGGGGAGTCCCCAAACACAGTAGCCACAAGCCAGTGACCATGGCAGGCCAGGAGGCCAGCAGCGCTTCTTCACTGACCACTTCAAGTGCTCTCTGGGCCACCAGAGATCGGACATGGAAGCCACTGTTTCTTACTGTTGGAAAAGGCCTCCTTGAGCCTAAGCTAAAACACAACTTGAAGCACTTCAAACTTAAAATGCCATCTCCTACCCAGGAAAGCTACCAAGCCCCTGGGCTGGGTTTTTCTGAAGGTTTAATCTGGGAAAAGTCAAACTTCCAGGGAGCTTCTGTGCTGAATGTTGTCTGGAACTTGGATTTTCAGTCTATTAAGGGAAAAAACCTGCAACATCTAAGTACTGACTAACCATCTTCCTCAGAAGCCTGTTCAAGAAGGGAAACCCTTGATGCACCCACTCCTACCAGGGAAACACCGCTTTGATTCATCTGTTTTGGAACCCTGGAGCAACAAGAAAAAGCTGCGGTTATGCCCTGTGGCTGGTACGTGCCTGTGAGCCATACCGGTATTTCAAAAGGACTTGACTGGAACTTCAGAGCCAACACGTGGGTTGGGAGGACTGCTCCCAGAGATGTCCTCTGCTCCCAGCAAACACTCAGCCTGCCCCTCAGCACCCTTCAGCTGCTGCTACTCAGCACCGCCACCCTCCCAAAAGAAGTTATCATATTAAATCTAGCAAAGAGAAAGAAAAGCAGCACACACGGGAGTTAAACGCCAGTTCCCAACAGTTCAACACCAGCAAACGCTGAGCCGTTTTTGCCTATCTGAAGCCTACCCTCTGGTGCCCTACCAGTGATCAGGCAGCCCATCGCACCAAGGACTGCCAGGGAGGTCTTAAAGGAGCACTTGGCTCTGTGTCCATGAACTAATTAATCTACCTGAAGGCTCTAATGCTAAGGATCAGAGTCTCCAGCTGTATAGTGGTAATATTAACAATATTTACACGTTTCACAATAAATCCTTACTTGTTTGGGTTTCATACCAAGAACGACAAATCTTGGGCCACATCTCTAAGCCTACGCCCAGCTCTTCGCTACCACTATGTCAAACAACTGCTCTGTGTGCTCACAACTAAAAAAATGAAGAAAAGCAGCAATAAATTATGTATTTGCACTACTGAGTTTCTCAGAGCAGAGAAGCTGCTACAGTCCATTGCATCAATTTTAACATGTGGCTATTTTTAATTTTAACATGTGGCTATTTTTAAAAACGCCACAATATGAGGAATGGGAGTGTTTAGCTCTATCTTATACTTGTCACGCAAGCCTGGGAAGAGACAGCAGAAGCAGGACTCTTGGGTATATGGAACACAAGGCATGTTGCAAGCACTTAAAACTCCTTCCATATCATCTTCGTGGCCTGCACCTGGCTGCCAGGATGGAAATGAGGAAGCAGACTATCCCATTAGCCTCCCCGAGGGATGTCCTCAGATCTTCCTTGAAGCACCTGCTGTTGGCTAGCATCAGTTTATTTGCTTTTTTCCAGAGCATATCTTTTTTTATTCCTGTTTCATTAAAGCATAAAGGACACCCAAAGTGTCCCTTGCGTTGGCCCTGGAGATTTTATCTGACAAACCATTTTGCCTGCAAGCTTTGTCATATGAAATAAAGGCAGTGGACTTTAGGATAGCGAGCTGGACAGATCTGCAGGGTAGTTCCTACAATCCTGTCATGCAGCTGTCAGAGGAGTCAAGCAAAGTGGGCTGAATAATTCAGTATTTAAATCACAGCTTTGCTTGGCCTCATTTGTAGTTCCGCCCTCAAACAAAAATTGCAGCTGATGACGAGTCATTTCGCATCAGAACAAAGTGACTCGAGGTTTAACCACTCCAGAGCGACGTGGTGGAGCTGATGGAAAGATTCCACCACCAAATCCCACGTCTTTCTGGGATATCTGCGCTTTCTAAAGGAGAGTGAGCTTTCACAATGCTCCGTTAGGAAAGCTGCTACACCACCTCACACCGGGAAGGCAATTAGAGCGTGCTGCTCACGGAGGTTCTCCTTGCTGAACAGGCCCTGCAAACCTTTCTGGCAGGGCTCCCATGGACAAACAAGTCTTATGGTTATTCAGTAACCAAAAAAAGAGAAAAAAATAATTCAGGCAGTCATGATCTTAAAAACTTAGTTGAAGACCAAATCTAGGCCAAAGGCTGTAAATTTCCCACCACTGGATTAAATGCTGATTGTGTTCACTGGATCAAGGGAGATAAAGTCCATGGCTCTGCCACAGGCTTGTCACATCAGGAAATGGTGCCCTGCTTCTGTCTGCAGGGAAGGCAGAGCGCAAATTTAAAACACAATTCTTACTTTTTATCTTATTTCTTACATTTGCAAGGCTAATTTAATCTGCCTCTCACTTACCAGCTTGCTAAGACAGTCTTTCTACTGCCAGACTCATCCAAAGTATTTGAGTCTCCTTACTGGGAGCCTTCCCTGACCCCAAGGAGGTACCGACCCTATTCCTCAGCCTTGTCTAACATGTCCTTCCAACCTTTCCAAGAGCAGACACACCAGCCCTCGCAGTGGCTCTGCCAGAGCTCACCTACCCTCACCAGTCACTGTTAATGTTTAGCCTGGGCTCCCCCGGCAGAGTCACACACCTGTGACCACAGCCTGCTCACACTCATCACAGGATAAATCATTCCCTTCCTCTTTGAATGCACCTTTGACATGTCAAAGCTCATAACCCCCTTCGATCCTCTAGATTAAACTCCTCCAATTCTTTCTCTCTCTCCTCTTAAGACACATCTTCAAGACCGTCTGCCCTTGTTATACCCTGCCAGACTTTACTAATTGGTCTGCAGCTTTCCTAAATGGCAGTCCCTGAACTGGGCACAGTACTAGTAAGCCTCAGCTGGACTAGGAGGTAGCAAGGAAGGATTACTTGGCATTTACCAAAAATTCCTTCTCTGTCACAGTATGAAAGTGCTTTCTGCAACAGCATCACTGATTCCTTGATTGCTGCACTCGGATCGCTTTCCACAGAACTGCTAA